>CAUYLG010051758.1:0-82340 GCA_963573385.1 Cacajao melanocephalus | reverse complement strand
AGGAAACTGATGTACAAAACATTAAGGTGGCCAGGTGTGGTGGCTAATGCCTGTAATACCAGTACTTTGGGAGGCTGAGGTTGGCGGATCACCTGAGGTCAGGAGTTCAAGACCAGCCTGGCCAACATGGTGAAACCCCATTTCTACTAAAAATACAAAAATTATCCAGGCATGGTGTCATGCACCTCTAGTCCCAGCTACTCAGGAGGCTGAGGCAGGAGAATCGCTAGAACCCGGGAGGTGGAGGTTGTGTTGAGCTGAGATCACACCACTGCAGTCTAACCTGGGTGACAGAGTGAAACTGTGTCTCAAACACACACACACACACACACTCACACACACAGAGTTAAGGTACTTTTTCGAGGTCACACATTTAGTAGATGGCTGAGGCAGAGTTTGGGCTGAAGCTATCTGGATGTATAGCCTAGAGCTCTCACTGTGCTATAAAGGGTGAGGATGGTGAGAAAGGAGCTGTGGAGGATGATTAGAATGAAGGAAGGAGAGAGTTGGGCAGAGACAACGAAAATCCAAATATGGATAAGTCTTTAAAGACAGCTGGAAAAGATAGTTAGATTCTTTGTTCAATAAAGATCAGAAATAGCCCAGTGCAGGGCTCACACCTGTAACCCCAGCACTTTGGGAGGCTGAGGCAGGAGGATCGCTTGAGCCCAGGAGCTGGACACCAGCCTGTGCAACAAAGCGAGACTCCCTCTCTACAAAAAAAAATTTTTTAATTAGCTGGGCATGGTGGTGCCCGCCTGCAATTCCTGCTGCTCAGGAGGCTGAGGCAGGAGGATTGCTTGAGCCCAGGAAGTTGAGGCTGCAGTGAGCTGTGATCGCACCACAGCACTCCAGCCTGGGTGACAGAATGAGACCTTGTCTCAAAAAATAAAATAATAATGATAATTTGTGTAGTATGAGTCTGTCAAATTTAGCTGGGCATCCTATGTTTACTGTGGCAGCCCTGCCTGGTGATTCTTTTGGCCTTGGCCAAATGCCCATTTGGAACATTAGGGATATTCTTGAAAGCATTAACATTCTTCTCCAATCATTTTTACTAATGTATAATTTTTCTTAAGTTTTTAAGGTATTTTTTTTCAGCCAACAGAGCTCTAAGCTCATTATTGTGGGTTTTTTCTCTTACAGGAAATAAGCTAGCTTGAGTAATAGCTTACGATTCTTCTGAATTTTCCTGACAGAATTTGGGCTTGCACTTTGCAAGTCTCCAGCATGCCTGGTCTTGCCATCTGCTTCAGAAACAGTCTCCTTTATCATTAAAGGGCAAATTCTCTCTGAATTGGCGATTTGGTGCACATTGATTTCTTTTCCTTGATGCAATTCAGGAAGGACTTGGAGTTCCTGCTGGAGCTGTTGCCTCCCCTGTCTGTGTTTGTCTGACTTCAGTGAGGCTGTCTCAGTTTGTAGACTTTAAATATGAGGGCATCGATCATTTCATCTCCTTCAGCTAATTTAGTGTACATTTGATTTATTTTAAGCTGTTTTAGCTGGGCTCCGTGGCTCGCTGCTGTAATCCCAACACTTGGGGAGGCTGAGGCGGGTGGATTACTTGAGCCCAGGAGTTGGAGACCAGCATGAGCAACCTACAAAGTCCCTGTCTCTACAAAACATACCAAAATTAGCTGGGTGTGGTGGTGCGCACCTGTAGTCCCAGCTACTTGGGAGGCCGAGATGGGAGGACCGCTTGAGCCCAGGAGGTCCAAGCTGCAGCGAGCCATGTTTGTGCCACTGCACTGCAGCCTGGGCGACAGAGTGAGACCCTGTCTAAAATTAAATAAATAAAAATAAAGTGTCTTACAAGAACTCTTTTTTTTGGGGGGGGCGGGGG
This sequence comes from Cacajao melanocephalus, assembly GCA_963573385.1. Taxonomy (NCBI): domain Eukaryota; kingdom Metazoa; phylum Chordata; class Mammalia; order Primates; family Pitheciidae; genus Cacajao; species Cacajao melanocephalus. Next base: position 80,494 of record CAUYLG010051758.1, on the reverse strand, counting down.
ATGGAATTTCACTCTTGTTGCCCAGGCTGGAGGGCTGGAGTGCAGTGATGCAACCTCTACCTCCTGGGTTCAAACAATTCTTCTGCCTCAGCCTCCCTAGTAGCTGGGATTAAGGGCACCCGCCACCATACCCAGCTAATTGTATTTTTAGTAGAGACAGGGTTTCACTATATTGGCCAGGCTGGTCTCGAACTCCTGACCTCAGGTGATCCACCTGCCTTAGCCTCCCAAAGTGCTGGGATTATAGGTGTGAGCCACTGCACCTGGCTAAGAACTCTTTGAATGGCATCCACTTCAAAGCTCCTTTTGAAGAATCTCGGAGCCACTGGCTTTCGAATGCAGTTGTTCTACCCAGTTCTGAGCTCCCACCATCTGCGCTGCCTTCTCCCAGGAAGGCCGCCCAACCACTCCTCTTTAAGCAAGTGGCCACCCAGAGGCTTGGTCTGATCTCCTTTAGAGTTTTCTTTATTTCATTCTGCTTACTATGTTCACCCACTCTTCCTTCTCTTCTTTGGCTTCTTGCGAAAGCAGCCTCGTGCATCCCTGAAGACCATCACGGTCATCCAGGGATGTTTTCATGCTGTCTAAAGGTGCTCTGTTTCCTTTGATGTATTTTGAAGGCTGTTTTAGTTGCAGATTCTTGATATCAGATATATTTTGATGCATCTTCTAAAGACTGAACGTTTCTTGCAATGCCAGCCATCAACTCAACTTCTTCTGAATGTTTAGATTTCTCTTTATGTCCTCTTCTAAAAGCCCCTATTTTAAGTCTAAATAAAGAGTTGGCAGTTTCCAACTTTGTATTAATGGCCTCCGGTTTTTATATTTCCCTGTGGCTGAGTTTCCAAAAATATGATGTTTTCCCCCTAGAAGGATAGAAATGCCAGTGGCCAATCTGGCTCTACCTGCATAAAGTAGGCTCTCAGCTAAACTCCGACTATGACCAAAACTACCCCCTTGCCCAGCAGTCTTTGGGGAGCTGGGCCTGGTCCAAGTCCCTGCACTGTTCCCACCACATGGCGTGGCATCTCTAGGACCAGCATGACACAGAGCATCATGGCCACAGCAGACCCTACATGGCCCTGACACCACTGTGAAGTCTCTCAGGTTGCTAGGACACTGCCAGTTACAACAGACTGAGAAAAACACAAAGACTGAACCAAATGAGTCTTGGCAACCAGGGTGGACTCCAGGGCAGACTCCAGGGGAGGTGGGGCAGGGACAGGTGCAGCAGACCTGGCTGAAGTTCTTTCTTCTCATGAATAAACTTCATAAAAAGTTACATAAAACTCCTGATGCTCAGTCCCTCCTTGGTTTGGGTCTGCCAGCCTTGAATGTATGTAGGGAGGGGTAACTGTGGGTCCTACAATGAGGTTTGGCTTACTTCACTAACTTCATCTTTAAACAATGAGGAGGAAGAAAGTGGAATTTTTCGTCAATAGTACAACCACCCAAGGGGTTTACCTTGCCTGTTGCTTAGACAGAGCCAGTTTATCAAGACGGGAACTGCAGTAGACGGGAGTTTTATCTTTACTCACATCAGTCTCCCCCAGCATTCGAGGAGCAAAGTTTTTAAGGACAACTTGGTGGGTAGGGGGAAGCCAGTGAGCCAGTAGTGCTGATTGGTCAGAGATGAAATCATGGGAAGTTGAAGCTGTCTTCTTGCGCTGAGTCAGTTCCTGGGTGGGGGCTGCAAGATCAGATGAACCAGTTTATCAATCTGGGTGGTGCCAGCTGATCCATCAAGTGCGGGTTCTGCAAAATATCTCAAGCACTGATCTTAGGAGTAGTTTAAGGAGGGTCAGAATCTTGTGGCCTCCAGCTGCATGACTCCTAGACCGTAATTCCTAATCTTGTGGCTAATGTGAGTCCTACAAGGCAATTTATTCCCCAGACAAGAAAGAGGTCTGCTTTGGAAAAGGCTGTTATCGTCTTTGTTTCAAGCTATAAACTATAAATTAAGTTTCTCCCAAAGTTAGTTCAGCCTATGCCCAGGAATGAACAAGGACAGCTTGGAGGTTGAAAGCAAGATGGAGTCAGTGAAGTTAGTTCTCTTTCACTGTCTCAGCCATAATTTTGCAAAGGCGATTTCAGTAGTTCAAGAAGTGTTTGATGAGGCAGAAGTTCTTAGAAGGTATTAGATGCTGGATGGAACATGTGGCAGGAGGTTTGGGCCACTTGAGCTCCTCTGCAGTGTAGAATCTGGTCCTTAGGTTACGGGGGAGAACAGCCTTATCTAGCTTAACGAGCAGCTGTGTGTTGTTGATGAGGCTTCGGGTCAGCTGGAGGTTGGCTGATTTGGGCTGGGCATGGCTGGGAAGTTCTGCTGACCTCAGCTGAGCTCACTCTGGTGTCTCAGGGTCAGCTGAATGTTGGCTAAGCTTGACAATCCTCTGCCTGACTCACTCAAATGTCTCAGGGGCTGCTGGGGATTGGCCAATTCTGACACTGGACTGTGGAGGACTTTGGTGATCTTGGCTGGGTGTGCTCATGTGTCTCAGGGTGGGCTGGGTGTCTGTTGATGTAGGCTGGGCTTAGTGGGGTGCTCGGTCCTGCCCCATGAGTGTCTTTCATCCTTGGAGATATCAGTGATTGTTTTGATGACCTTTTATTTTCTCTTCCTGAAGTCATCCTTGTTAGGAACGCTGCAAGTGTCCAAAACCAGGATATAGAATAGGAGCAGATGTAGTCATCCATTTCTTCCTTTGTTTCTACAGCTCCCTGCACCTCACCAGCCACTGAATAATAGAAAATGTATGGTAAAATCCTCAAGCCTGGTAGGGCCCCATTCAGTGTGGACAATGCATGCTCGGCAGAGCTGATAAAGTTAGCTTTTGACCTCTGCAGGGTTTTCATGAAAGGGGAAGCCAGCGTCCCCATTGTATGGATGCATTAAGTCATTTCTCCTACGGCCTTGTTCAAAGGCCATGAGCTTTTAATTATTGGTCTGGAAGAACAGCTGCAACCAAGAGCGCCAGAATCTTAGTCAAGTTAGCATTTTACTCTTCATCTCTCATTTCCACCTCTGAGACCACTGGCCATCCTGCTCCTTGGGGACTTCCATGACTGACTCCCTTGGGCTGGGCGGTGGCAGCAAAGTGAAGGAGGCATCCAGAGGAAGCTGCTGTCTTCACTGGCTTTTGTCTGCTTATCCCATCGATGACAGAGAAAGCCATGTTTCATTGATAGACTGCTGCATAGCAAACCAGCCCAAAGTCTCATGGCTTCAGATACTTCATTATTCCCCATGATTCTGTGGGTCCACTGGGTCATGCGGCCTGCTGAGGTCTCAGCTGGTGTCATTTGGACAGCTGGAACCATCTGGAAGCTCAGCTACTGCTAACTTCACTTACATGCTGGGGACTCAGCTAGGATGTATCAGTTCTAGTCCATGTGCCTTCTCTGTCTCCATGGGATCTCTCAATTCTCAATAGTCTAGTCCAAGGTATTCTATGTGGCAGCTGGCTCTCAAGAGAGTGAAAGAGAATCTTCCAGCCTCTTAAGGGCCAGGCTAGAACTGGCCCAGAATCATTTCTGCTACATTCTGTTAGTCAAAGCAAGTCATAAGGACCATGCTGATCTAAAAAGAGTAGGAAAATACGGTCAGATATGGTGGCTCACGCCTGTAATCCCAGCACTTTGGGAGGCCAAGATGAGTGGACCACTTGCGGTCAGGAGTTCAAGACCACTCTGGCCAACGTAACAAAACCCCGTCTCTACTAAAAATATAGAAATTAGCCAAGTGTAGTGGTGCACACTTGTAGTACCAGCTACTCGGGGGGCCAAGGCAGGAGAATCGCTTAAACCCAGGAGGCGAGGTTGCAGTGAATCGAGATCACACCACTTCACTCTAGCCTGGGTGACAGAGCGAGATTCTGTCTCAAAAACAAAATAATAAAAATTAAAAAATAAAGAGTAGGAAAAAACTCCGTCTCTTGTTGGGAGGTGTGGTATGTGGTTGGGTGATGGTGGCACTGTTGGTGGCCATCTTTGGAGACAATGTGACAGTGATTACAAATTCATCTATTTTTCCATTTAGTTCTGTCAATTTTTGTTTCATGTGTTTTCAAACTGTCATTAGGTACAGACATATTTAGGATTGTTGTCTTCTTGATAAATTGATTTGGTCATCATTAAGAAGTATCTCTCACCAGGCGTGGTGGCTCACACCTGTAATCATAGTACTTTGGGAGGCTGAGGCGGGTGGATCACTTGAGGTCAGGAGTTTGATCTTTTGCTCTGTTGGTCAGCCTGGCCAACACAGCGAAACCCCATCTCTACTAAAAATACAAAAATTAGCAGAGTAAGACTCCATTTCAAAAAAAAAAGAACTGTCTCTCTTTATCTTTGGTAATGCTTCTTGCCTCAAAGTCTATTGATATCAATATGGTTACGTCAGCTTTCTTGTGATTAGTGTGATTAGTGATTACTGTATCTTTATATTTAAAGTACATCTTTTTTTTTTTTTTTTTGAAACAGTCTCTCTGTCACCCAGGCTGGAGTGCCTCCCAGGTTCAAGTGATTCTCCTGCCTCAGCCTCTTGAGTAGCTGGGATTACAGGCTGGTACCACCACGCCTGGCTAATTTTTGTATTTTTAGTAGAGACGAGGTTTCACCAATTTTGTCAGACTGGTCTTGAACTCCTGACCTCGTGATCTGCCCGCCTCAGCCTCCCAAAGTGCTGGGATTACACCGTGCCTGGGCCAAAAGTACATCTATTGTAAACAGTATGTAGTTGGGGCTTGTTTTTTTTTTTTTAATCCAGTCCAACTATTTTTGTTTGCTTGTTTCTTCCTCTCATTCTTGCTGTCATCTTAACAATTTTTGTCTTTTAAATGGAGTGGCTACCCTGTTTACATTTAGTGGAAGTATTGACAATATGGTTGAGTTTTATGGTTAAGTTTTGCTCTCTGTTTCCGATTTATCCTATCTGTTATTTGTTTGCGGCTTCTGTTTTTCTGTGTTGTTGAGGATTAATCCAGTATGGTATGGTATTTTATCTTATCTTCTCAGTTGGTTTTTCAGATATACATCTTTGTTTCTTTTTATTTGATTTTTTTAAAGTGGTTGCTTCAGGGAGGCAATAAAGCATGTATCCTTAATGTATCACAATCTGCATTAAATTAATATTAAATCACTTCTGTATAACACAAGAACCTTACATTAGTGTAATTATTCCTCTGTTATCTTTGATCTATCCGTGTCATAGACTTTGCTTCACATGTTATAAACTCCATAATATATTATTAGTATTTTTGCCTTTTAAAGAAATGAAGAAAAGAGATAAAATCGTCTTTTATATTTACACATAGATTCGTATTTCTGGCTGTGTTTATGTCTTCCTTCCTGTTCTCATCTGGATCATTTCTCTTCAGCTAATGAGCTCCCGATAGCATCTCTTGTCTAGTGAGTCTGCAGGCTATGAATTCTCTGAGCTGCAATTTCTTCAGAAATGTCTTTATTTTACCTTCAATTGAAAATTTATTTTAAAGTTTGATACAACAGAAATTCTTCCTTTTTTTTTTTTTGAGGCGGCATCTCATTCCCATGGCTCAGGATAGATTCCAGTGGTGCGGTCACAGCTCACTGCAGCCTCAACCTCCCAGGCTTGAGTGGTGATTCTACCACCTCAGCCTCCCAAGTAGCTGGACTATAGATGCGTGCCACCATGCCCAGCTTTTTGTATTTTTAGCAGAGATGGGGTTTTGCCATGTTGCCTAGTCTGGTCTCAAACTCCTAGGCTCAAACAGTCTACCCGCTTTGGCCTCCCAACATGCTGGGATTACAGGAATGGGCCACCGTGTCCAGCCTGGAAATTATTCTTTATTTCTATATTACAATAGTATCTTACTACTGCTTTGTGCTAAGAAAAATGTATTTTCAATTATTATTTTATTTCTCAATAGATTGTTTAGTCAATTAAAAAATACAAACTTTTAAAAATAATAAAGTGTTTCTAAACTTTAAGATAGCTGGATAGAAACAAAATATTATCAAATATCATTTTTTGTTTAAATGATACTTTTTTCATCATTTTGGTTAACTGCTACTTTTTCATTATTTTGGTTAATTGCTACTTTTTCAATTCAATGATTTTTAGTATATTTATGGAATTGAGTAACTATATAATCCAGTGTTAGAACTTTTTTTTTTTTTTTTTCTGGAGAGAATTTTGCTCTGGCTGAAGTGCAATGGTGCCATCTCGGCCCACCGCAACCTCTGCCTCCCTGGTTCAAGTGATTCTCCTGCCTCAGCTTCCTGAGTAGCTGGGATCACAGGTATGTGCCACCATGCCCAGCTAATTTTGTATTTTTAGTAGAGACGGGGTTTCTCCATGTTGGTCAGGCTGTTCTTGAACTCCCAACCTCAGGTGATCCACCCACCTCAGCCTCCCAAAGTGCTGGGATTACAGGCATGAGCCACCACGCCCGGCCTTAGAATATTTAATCACCCCAAAATGTTTCCTTATGTCCATTTGCAATTAGTTTTTGCCCCATCCTCAGCCCTAAACAACCACAGATCTGCTTTCTGTTCTCATAAACTTGGGACAGTTCGTATAAATGGGATCATATAATACGAAGTCTTTCGTGTCTGGATTCTTCAGCTGACATAACGTTTTTGAGCATTATGTTGTCGTGTGTACCAGTAGTCTCTTCCTTTTAATTGTTGAATGGAATTCCATCGTATGAATCTATCAGACTTTGTTTCTACACTTATTAGCTGTTGGACATTCGGACTGTTTCACAGTTATAGTTATTATGAATAACACTGCTCTGAACTTCAGGTACTGGCTCTGTGCGGCATAAGTTTTCACTTTTCTTGGGAAGATTCCTTAGACTGGAATTGCTAGGTCATATGGGAAGTTGATGTTTAACTGTTTGCAAGGTTTATCTTTCTCCATCCTTCATTTCCAACTGATTTGTGTCTTTGAATCTAAGATGTGTCTCTTGTAGACAGAATATAGCTAGATTTGGCTTTTTCCCCAGTTAGACTGTAACTGCCTTGATAGGATGTTTAGACTAGTCACATTTAATGTAAGTATTGCCGTGTTTGAATTTACATTTGCCATTTTGCTATTTGTTTTCTGAATGTCTCCTACCATTTTTTTTACCCTGTTTCTCATTACTGCTTTCTTTTGTGTTGAATACATATTTTCGGTGTATCATTTTAACTTTTTTTTTACTTTTTTTCTTGACACCGTGTCTCACTCTGTCACCCAGGCTGGAGTGCAGTGGTGTGATCATGGGTCACTGCAGCCTCTACCTCCCTGAATTTAGGTGATCCACTTCGGCCTCCTGAGTAGCTAGGACTACAGGTACACACCACCACGCCCACTTAATTTTTGTATTTTTTTTTATAGAAACAGGATTTCACCATCTTGCCCAGGCTGGTCCAAAGCTCCTGGGCTAGGCTGGAAATGGTGGCTCATGCCTGTAATCCTGGTACTTTGGGAGGCCAAGGTGGATGGATCATCTGAGGTCAGTAGTTTGAGACCAGTCTGGCCAGTGGGGTGAAACCCCATCTTTACTAAAAAAATACAAAACTTAGCTGGGTGTGGTGGCAGGCACTTGTAATCCCAGCTACTTGGGAGGCTGAGGCAGGAGAATCGCTCGAACCTGAGAGGCAGAGGTTGCAGTGGACTGAGATTGCACCACTGCACTACAGTTTGGGCAACAAGAGTGAAACCGTCTCTCTAAATAAATAAATAAATAAATAAAACTCCTGGGCTCAAGTGATCCACCTGCCTCAGCCTTCAGAAGTGCTGGGATTACAGGCATGAGCCACTGTGTCTGACCTTTTGTTGATTTATAAACAACATTTTGAAGTTGTTTTTTTTTCCTTAGTGTTTGCTTTAGGCATTACGATATGCACCTTAACTCACTGCAATTTACTGCAGATCGATACTAAGTCAATTCTGCAAAAATATAGAAACTTTGCCTCATGTAGTTCCATCCATCCCTCCCTCCTTTATGCTATTATTATCATAGATAGTAGATCTATATATTAGACATAACACTACAGCTGTACTTACTGCTTTATACAAACTTAAGTCTTCTGGAAGTTAAAAGAAGAAATAAGAGCAAAACATATTTATCTGTTATATAAATGTACATATTTGTGATTTCTGGTACTATTTACTTGGATTTACCCTTCAGATTCAGCTTAACATGTGAATCTCCTCCTTTCACCCTAAAAGACTTTCTCTAGTATTTCTTTTCTTTTCTTTTCATTTTTTGAGACAGAATCTCGCTCAGTCGCCAGGCTGGAGTACAGTGGCGCGATCACGGCTCACTGCAACCTCTGACTCCCAGGTTCAAGCGATTCTCCTGCCTCAGCCTCCTGAGTACCTGAGATTACAGGCATGTGCCACCAGGCCCAGCTAATTTTTGTATATTTAGTAGAGATGGGGTTTCACCATGTTGGCTAGGATGGTCTCGATCTCCTGACCTTGTGATCCTCCTGCTTTAGCTTCCCAAAGTGCTGGGATTACAGGTGTGAGCCACCGTGCCAGGCTCTGTAGTATTTCTTTTGAGGCAGGCCAGCTAGCAATCAAGTCTTTCAGTCTTTATATTTTTGAAAATATCTTCATTCAGCCTTCATTTTTGAAGTACAGTTTTGCTGGATATAGAATAGTTGATTGACAGTTTTTTCCTTAAGCACTCCGAATATGCCATTCCACTGCCTTCTGGCTTCTATAGATGCAGATGAGAGAAGCCAGCCATTAACTGTATTGTTGTTTCCCTGACGGATGGGTGGTTTTTCTCTTGCTGCTTTCAACATTTCCTCTGTTAAAAGAAAAACTTTGGTCAAATTAAATGTAATGGAGTGTAATATAATTGAACAATGAATGATTCATGAATCAGGCAGCCCCCAGAATCACAGCAGATTCAGAGAGACCCCGGGGTGCCTCGTGGTCAGAACAAATTTATAGACCAAAAAAAAAGTAAAGTGACCTACAGAAATCGGAAGTGAGGTACAGAAACAACTGGATTGGTTACAGCTCGGCATTTGCCGTATTTCAACACAGTCTGAACACTCAGCAATGTATGAGTGGTTGAAGAAGGGCCACTGGGATTGGCCAAGACTCAGCTATTGTTACAGGTGCATACTCCTAAGTTAGGTTTTCAATCTTGTTTACCTATTAAGTTAGGTTGCAGTTTGTCCACAAGGACTCAAACATAGAAGTACGGAGTCCTCCTCAGGCCATATTTAGTTTGCTTTAACACCTCTTTGCAGGTTCAACATATTTGAGGACCTACCATGTGGATCTCTTTGCACTGATCATACTTGGGGTTTGTTGAGTTTCTTGAGTGTGTGGGATAATGTTATTTCACATATGATCATGTTGTTGATGGTAAGCCTTTCCCATCATCTGGTGCAAGGGTGGATCTTTCAGATTCCTTCTAGAACAAGATGAGTTTGACTGGGTTGAGGCTTTAATCAGGTGCATTCTCTGTGGGGATCCCAGTCCCCAGTCTCCTGAGCCACTGCCTTTTGACCTTATAGACTGGGAGCCAATTGGTTTCAATTTCAGCTATTTTTGCTTCACCTTTGGATTCAACTCTGGCAGAGCCCCAGAATCCAATCACTGCAAGAATGTTTCGGATTACGCAGTTTCTTTCTAGTTACCATCCTCTGCCCTATTGCTATTTTCTTAGCAAAACTCAGAGGAGGTTATTTCTGGGCCAAGTGATCTGTTCCTGTGTTTGAGGCTTGTCCAGACTCCAGTCTGTCCCACAAGCCCTGTTTTCCAAGATCTGACTGACTGCCCCTATCCTGGCAAAGTCTCCATCCTCGGCAGGATTGCTTTCATCCAGGTGAGGCATCACCTCCAGGTATGGAAGCCGCCTCAGCTTCCCATTCCCCTACAAAAGCCTCAGAATGCTCTGGAATTTACTTCTTCCAGGTTCCTTGTTGCTACCACTTTTTGCTAGCTTCATAAGACGCATGCTGGTTCTTATTTTGCTTGTTTTCTTCTTGTTACTACAAGACTGAAGTTTCTTGTGACCTAAATCCTAGCTGGAAGCAGAGGCCAAATCAGGAGTGCTTTCTTGGGTGTCCTGAACTTCAGGGTGACTGCTCTTGAAATCACCATTGCAAAATTATAACTGAGACATTGAAATAAATCTGACCTAACCAATTCCATCTTGCTTCTAACCTCCAAACTGTCCTTGTTCATTCCTGGGCGTAGGTGGAACAAACTTTGGGAGAAATTTAGTTTATAGTTTAAAACAAAGACAATAACAGCCCTTTTCCAAAACAAACCCCTTTCTTACCTGGGGACTAGACAGCCTCTATAGGACTAACACATTAGTCAAAAGAATAGAAGTTATGGTTTAGGAGTCATGCAGCTGGAGGCTACAAGATTCTGACCCTCCCCACATCACTCCTGGGAATAACATCACTATTGCAAAACCTAAGATCAGTGCTTGAGATACTTTGCAGGTCCTGCACTTGATGGATCAGCTGGCACCACCTAGATCAATAAACTGGCTCATCTGATCTTGTGGCCACCACCCAGGAACTAACTCAGGGCAAGAGGATGGCTTCGACTCACTATGATTTCATCTCCTACTCAACCAATCAACATTCCTGACTCACTAACTCCCCACCCACCAAATTATCCTCAAAAACTGTGATCCCAGAATGCTCAGGGATACCGATTTGAGTAATAATAAAACTCTGGCTTTGTGTGAATTACTCTTCTCTGTTGCAATTCCCCTGTCTTGATAAATTGGCTCTGTCTAGGCAGCAGACAGGGTGAAACTGCTGGGCTCTTACCCACTGTGCTTCACTGTCCTGGTAGTCCTGACCTCACTGTGTGAGAGTAGAAGGACCGAGGCACAGCCACACTCAGCACTATGCCGGCTGGCAGCAGGGCTCAGCACGCACTAGCTGTAACAGCAGCTACAGAGCACAGTGGCCCAAGCAGGGAAGGCACCAGGATGTTTCTAGCACAGTAAATGCCAGTGACTGGCTGTGCTTACATCCATCAAACAGGGGTGATGAGTCAAGGCAAGCAGTGTCCTAAAGGTCATGGCTACACACATGACACCCAGTGATTTTTCCAAGCAAGTGTGTGTTGAGCTGGGCACTCTCCGAGGTCCTCACAAACCCTGGCTTATTTAGTGCTCACAGAAGGCCTAGGAGGTAGCTCGTACTCTCTCCGGCCTCCACGAGGAAAGCAGGCTGGGGAGAGGGGAAATGCATGTCCTGCCATTGCACTTTGCTTCAGTGCCTGCATGAACTTGACATTTCGTCTCTCACATTTGCAAAATGTAGTAATATTTAACCTGACAGGTTTTTCACTGAGACAGGTCTTAAAACTTTGTCCTTCACAACTGCAGGTCCGGGTCAAAGGCCCACCTCTTACATGAGGAATAAAGGATTTGCTGTCTTTCTGACCTCACCGACATTCCCATGTATGTCAGGGAGAAACCACCTGTGGTGTCCATGGGGACAGTGGCTCATGCAGTCTTCCTCCCTCACACCTAGGGTTGCCAACGAGGGTCTCGGGGACCCTTTCCTCAGGAACTGTGATTGGATGCAGGTGACAGAAGCCATGTGGCAGTGGCACGGGGTTCTCCTCACTCCACAAATGCTCCCAAGTAGGGAGTCCATGCCTGGGCCATGTCCAGGTCTGCACCAAGCCTCTAGGATGCTTTCACCCCCGCCCAGCCCTCCAGAGCCCAGCAGTCATCCTCAGGGTCCTGTCTCCATGCCTGGCTGGTGGTGGTCTGGGGCATACTGAGCAGGGTGATGCCACGTGTATTGCTTCTTCCCTTGACTCTCAGGGGGGCCGACCTATCAATCCCGGAATTGGTGTCCCTTAGAGTCACCCAGTGAACTAGGAGGAATGCATCCTCGTCACCACCTCCCTGGGCACCAGGCTCAACAGCAGCTGCCTCTTGCAGAAGCGTCTCCCGTACTTTCAGGGCTCAAGGAGGGTCACCCTTCGCACTGCACCCCAAAAGGCTGCCGCCCTTAGGAAGAACTAGGCCTTTAAGGGTCACCACCAGGCTGGAAAACCTGAGTCCTGCACTCAGTGAGGGAGGCAGAGGTTGCCACTGACGTTGGAGCAGAACGGCAGCCTGTCAGCCAGACGCCAAACATCACCTGGGGACTCTTGAGTGTCCACTTTCTAGGCCTAGGCCCCGGGCGGGGACAGGCCCTCTGAGTAGGAGACAGTGCCTCGAGTCTGGCACAGGCCTTCGACACAGCAGGGACAGGCTCTCCAAGCTGCAGGGACAGGACCTCGGGGCAGCGGGGACTGAACCTCTGGGCCGCAGAGGCAAGACCTCAGGGCAGCAGGGACAGGCCCCCTTGGGAGGTCTGAGGCGGGCTTGGCCACGGGCCTGGGCCGGCGCCTGCCCTCAGGACTCCCCAGGGACCCGTGGGTTGCTGCCCCAGGCTCCAAGGCCCCAGGCCCAGGGCGCTGCCACCTGGCTCTGGGGAGTCCAAGGATCCGAGCCACTGGGGGTCTCCCAGGGTAGGGCCAGCCCGGGCAGAAGGACAGGGCGGCCTCCTCCCCAGCCACCTAGACCCTCTGCGGGGACGCGGCCGCGTGAAAGCCTCAGACCTGGGAACCCGGGGCCGCCGCGGGGCTGCGCTGAGCCCTGGGTGGGGCCGGGGTGGCCACGCTCTGGCTCCGGGTGCGGGGACGCGTGGCGAAGCCCACAGCCCAGGCTCTGCGCGGGTGGCCATCGGCGCGGCCTCGCTGAGCTCCCGGAGACCTGGAATCCCAGCGACGCCGCTGTCTGCCCGGGTGCGCCCTGGAGATGCCCCCCTCGGCCCGGGCACACGTCGGGGCTGCGTACCCCCGCCCCACCACCCCCCGGAGCGAGCACCGGTGGGGGAGGGTGCCTTCTCCACCCCCGAGGCTGGAGTCGCCCACCCCCCACGGCGCCCCCAGGTGTGGTCCTCACGGCAGCAGCTTCTGGAGTCTTCGGCCCCACCCCAGACCGCTGGCCACCGCCCCCGGCGGGTGGCGTGGACACTACAGTTTTTGAAGCCTGCTCCGAGCCTGGCCCTGGCCCTGGCCCAGCGGGGAGGGACATTCCGGTTCTAGCCTGTCAGGGGACGGTGGCAAATCGCCTTTCCTGGCCGGCGGTCCTGTGACTGTGGATCAGAGCAGATCGGATTCCGGGACCCCTGGCACTGCTCCTCAGGCCCCAGCAACGTGCTCTGGAGGTTCTGGAGGAAGCCAGGCATTTGGAAGGGGGTGCAGACGGCTGGGATGAAGAAAAGATGTCGCACCCACCTCCCTGCCACCTGCTGCTGTGTGGTCTTGGCTTAACCTCTCTGTGCCTCTGTTTCCTCCTCTTAAAATCAGAATAGAGTAGCCATGCTTCTGAGTGTCCTGAGGACTGAGTAAATTAGCCCTTGCGAAGCCCTTGGCAGTCACTCAGCAAACATTGAGGAGGATTGTTGGCTGGGAACGAAGAACTTAATGAATGGGGAATCTCTTGTCATGGTACTTTAGGAAGATGTAGTTGGATTTCTCAGATGAATATTTAGCAAAGGTTAATATGGTGCTTCCCATGGTGCTTTAGGAAGATGTAGTTGGATTTCTCCAATGAATATTTAGCAGAGGTTAGCAAAGATTTACCTATCAGTTACCAGAACACTTAAATGAAATGTACATGTATTCTGCATGGCTTCCTCATAAAATTGCATTTCTGTTTCCTAAGAAGGGAAACTAGCTTTCTTGTAACTTTAGAAGGCTTGCTCTAATAATTTCAAGGATGCTTGACTTGCAGCCTTGAAACTAAAGCGTTTTAAGGTAGAACGTAATTTGCTTTTGGTTGGATGCGGGAGGAGGCCAGGCAAGGAATGAACAGTGATTCTCGCATTGGTGTCTTAAGAAACCAGGGGGCAGTGGTGCCCCGAGTTTGAGGGTCCTGATGTGTGGGCCTCCATGTAGTCCTGTTGTGGACACAGTGCAGGTGAGATTGTTGTTGACATCTGTGTGCTGCAGCGGGTGGGCAGTTGGTGTATTAGTCAGTTCTCATGCTGCTAATAAAGACATACCTGAGACTGGGTAATTTACAAAGGAAAGAGGTTTAATGGACTCACAGTTCCACAGGGCTGGGGAGGCCTCACAATCATGGCCAAAGGTGAAAGGCACATCTTACATGGTGGCAGACGAGAGAGAGAACTTGTGTAGGGGAACTCCTTTTTATAAATAAAACCATCAGTTCTCATGAGACTTAGTCATTATCAGGAGAACAGCATGGGAAAGACCCACCCCATGATTCAATTACCTCCCACAAGTTCTCTCCCACAACACGTGGGAATTATGGGAGCTATAATTCAAGATGAGATTTGGATGAGGACACAGCCAAACCATAACAGTTGGGAAGTGAATTCTGGAGAAGGTGCATGTGCTGCTGTGTCCCCAGATGCCCCTGAAGCCCCCATGCCCTTGTATTTGGTAGCACGTGCAGGGTGTATATCATCACCCCCACCCCAGCCATTTTTTTTTATCATTTATTTTTTTCCCCCACTTTTTCATTATGAAACATTTGAAGCATACAGAAAATTGAAAGAATTTTACAGGGAAAAAAAAACATAATGGAAAAGAGACAAATCTTCATGCAGAAAAATTTTAAATAATTTATATAGATACTCTGTTCTCAAGAAGGTGAAGCGTAACTCCCTACTTGGTAGGTGTGGGCTGCACATAGTGACTTCCTTCCTCAGAGTACAGAACTGAAAGAGGGAAAATAAAAAGTGATTGTGGAGAAACCTGACAAACACAACCTCAGCCAGGCGATCAAGGTCAACATCAACAGGGAGAAGTCATGTCCATAGTGTGCACCCTTGATATGACGTGATGAAAACAGCACTTTACGCTGGGCGCTGTGGCTCATGCCTGTAATCCCAGCACTTTGGGAGATGGAGGCGGGCAGATCGCTTGAGCTCAGGAGTTCGAGACTAGCCTGGGCAACATGGCGAAACCCTGTCTCTACCAAAAGTACAAAACTTAGCCTGGTGTGGTGGCACATGCCTGTGGTCCCAGCTACTCAAGAGACTGAGGTGGGAGGATCGCTTGAGCCCCATTCGAGGCTGCAGTGAGCTGAGATCACACCACTGCACTCCAGCCTCGGTGACAGAGTGAGGCCCCATCTCAGAAAAAAAAAAAAAAGCACTTTTTATCTGTATGGCCTTCCTCCTGAACCCCATAATCTCATCCTACTCAAAAGAAAAACAGCAGACAAATCCCAGGTGATGGAGATTCCACAAATAGCTGACCAGTACTTTTCAAAACTGTCAGCAAAAACCAAAGTCTGAGAAACTCTCCACTAAATAGAATACAGGGTCCTGGATGGAATCTGGGAACAGGAAAAGAACATTGGGGAAAACATAAGGAACTCGGAATACAGTATGGACTTCACTTAATAATAGTGTATCCATATTGGTTTCTTAATTTTAACAAACATACCACAGTCATGTGAGATGCTAATAACAGGGAGGATGGGGTGCTGAGTATATGGGATCTCTCTGTATCATCTTTGCAACGTTTTCTGTGAATCTGAAACTCTTCCAAAAAATAAAGTGTATTAGCAAACATAACAACCAGGTACCTACCACCTAAATTCTACCTTTCACATGTTACTTGCATGCATCTGTTCCGCCCTGTCATTCTTTTCACAGTCCCCTTAGACTGTCCCTGACTTTTTGCTCAAAACGGTGTCCAGGAAGCTCAGGGCAGTTGGGTCATGACATCCCAGGGTCTCTGTTGTCGCCCAGGTTTGCCCTAAGAATGCTCCATTTCCTCCAGCTCAGCACCTGCTGAAACCAAGGTGCTCTACTGCCGCCCAGTGGACATTTTTAAAAAATGAAAGCAAGTTGACTGCCTGGAAAGCTCATGGGGACCGGAAAGGCAGAGGAGCCCCTTCAGGCATCTTTGATCTGCCCCAGCACCATTGGGTTGGCTCTGCCTCCACATGGACCCTAGCCCTCTTTCCACTGTTCCCATCCCAATTCTTCTCTCAACCTGGACGTTTCCTAAATTCTGGCTCCAATTCTCAATTGTGCAATCATTTTGTTAGGCTGGAGTATACCTTTCAAAAGTCTTTTTTTAAAATGGGGCAGAACATGAGAAAATCTGGAGTTTTCCAGTTTTGTTAGCATGTTTGATGGCCATGAAGAACTGTTTGGTTGCAGATAGCATGTCCTATCCAGCTGCTTTTGAAAGGTAAGAGTCAGGAGGCATTGGCTGACTGGGGGACAGAGAACCTTTGTCTGGGGTCTCAGAACACAGGGAATTACGGGAGCTACAATTTAAGATGAGATTTGGGCAGCAGAAGCTGTGGTCATCAGCAACTCTGCTGAGCTGGGCTTCTCTGTACCTGGTGTCAGGTTTTGATGTATACTTGGGGGCCAGCCTCTCTTAAATATTGAGGCAAAAGAGACAGAAAGGATGCTTCCAGAAGGGCAGGCAGCACTGTTAGCTGCCCCACTGGCCTCCTTTTTCAGGAGAGAGGCCTCTCACCTGGCTGACCACGGGCATGGCTGTGAGTTAGAAGAAACAAAATGAACATGTCTTAGTGTGGGTTACCCCAGAAGCGCACCCTCAGATAAGGGTTCCAATGTTGGTTATTTGGGACTTGATCCCAGGAGACACGACAGAGTGGGATGTGAGCCAGGGATGGAAAGAATCTCACAAAAGGTTTCTAGCCAGCTGGTTAATGCAGTGGGCATCGGAGCTCAGCCCTGCTGAGGGCTCTGGAAGGTGGGAGTGCAGCTGTCTCAGCTGAGGGCCAAGGACACTAGGGTATTTACCCACCAGCCATCATCATCAGCTGAGGGCTGCTTCTGGGGACAGTCATTCCTGCATTTAGGGCCAGAGGGGAGCACCAAGGCAGAGTCACAGGTGTTCACAAATAGCAGAAGTGGGTGGCAAGGACAGGGTGTGGGGACTGACAGGGTTCAGATGACACAGGTTGGCACCCAACCCTACCTCATGCCCTGGATCGTCAAAGAGCGAGATCCCAGAAACCTTAGGGAGAGCCCAGGACCACACAGATTCAGCTAAGGGAGGGCTGGACGCGGTGGCTCACGCCTGTGATCCCAGCACTTTGAGAGGGTGAGGTAGGCAGATCACCTGAGGTCAGGAGTTTGAGACCAGCCACCTGACCAACATGGAGAAACCCTGTCTCTACCACAAAATACAAAATTAGCTGGGCATGGTGGCGCACACCTGTAATCCCAGCTACTTGGGAGGCTGAGGCTGGAGAATCACTTGAACCGGGAGGCAGAGAATGCAGTGAGCCAAGATCGCGCCATTGCATTCCAGCCTGGGCAACAAGAGTGAAATTCCGTTTCGGGGAGCAGGGGGGATAAAAGATTCAGCTAAGCGTGAGAAGATGCCCCTGGGGTTAGGAGGGGGCTTAGTGCAGTGGGACTCTCATTTCCTTTTTCTCCACACAGGTGAGGACTTTAAGATAACAGGGATATATGCAAAGGTCCCCATGAATGTGTGTGAGCAGTTTCTGGAGTAGGGTCTTTGCTCCCTGGGACTGGTTTGGGCTGAAGGGGACTTCAGGTCTTCAAGCTGCAGCCCATGGGAAAGAAAGAGGGAGCCACCAGGGGTGCAATCTTGCCTGGAAACTTCCTCTGGGCAGAAGCCTTTCCAGATGACTTGCGGCTATTCCCGCCTTTGCACACCAGTTGCATCTCAACGAAACAGAAGACTCAGCTACAAAAACTTAGAGCCAGACCATGCTGTTGCCACGGAATACCAAGATTTAGGTGATAATAAATTATTACCAAGGGAAAGGGGCCTTTAGGAGCTAAAGCTTATCTGTAAAACCTGTCAATCTTGTGCAGAATGTTGAAAAAATGTCAATCTTTTCCTGAAATCTCTGGGGTCCTACCACTGAAGTGCTACCTAGAAAAAAACAAGTTTAACAAACTGCAGAGGATGAAGTCTCCTGCATAGAAACCAGGGGGTTACCATCCTTGGAGACTTAGCTCCTGGGGAACGTCCCCTCATGTGGAACATGTCCCACCTTCCAGCCAGGGTGGGGATAGGCACTTGGTGGCCAGTTCTCGCAGACACGAGCAAGGGTTTAGAGGACACTAAGGGCACACACAGCCTGACAGTGACAGCCAGCCTTGTGCAACCCCACCAACCTCTTCAGTCAGCGTGAATGTCGGTGACAGAGTTCCTGGAGGTTCGAAAACTTATGGTCCTTATTAGGCACTTATTGGGTCTTAAGTGCTTGGTGGCAGGTGTGCTGGCTGACAGTAAGCAGAGTGTTAGCAGGTAGAAGCTAATGGTTTCGTAATGAAACGCTCCAGTGGGATATGTTCAGATTGCTCCTGAGGTTTTCTGCAGGCTTGGTTTTTGGGAGCCAGCAGGACTGACATTGCCGAGCGGGGAGAATCTTACCGTCCCCTTCACGACTTCTGGAAATCAGATGGTCAGTGAGCATTTGGCCCTGAAAAATGTGGTGAGGACACAATGGCCCTCAGGGTTTCTCCATGTTGGTCAGGTGGCTGGTCTCGAACTCCTGACCTCAGGTGATCTCCTCAGGAGTGGAGAACACTCCTAACACATCTGGGGAGCACCTGAAGGGCGGTGCGTCCTGGCTGCCCTCTCTTCCTCTAAAGGACTTTGGCATATCCGCAGGTTGGCTTTCTCATGACCTCAAGTGGCTCTAGCCTCCAGAATGAACATGGTATTGGGCACTGACTGCAGCCTCAGAGCACTTCCCTGATTGTGGGGGTTGGGGGGACCTTGTTGGATCCTGACTGAGAAGGCTGGGTGAGAACTCCACCACT
Source organism: Cacajao melanocephalus (assembly GCA_963573385.1). NCBI lineage: Eukaryota > Metazoa > Chordata > Mammalia > Primates > Pitheciidae > Cacajao > Cacajao melanocephalus. The sequence continues at coordinate 61,702 of CAUYLG010051758.1, read as the reverse complement.
CCTGAGCTGCCTGAAGTGCAATGTTTTGGGGCTTTCTTGGCAAGGGGAGGAGGGCATTTGATTGGTAATTGCGTAGGAAGCGGAATTTGAGCTGAAGCGTGAATCCAGTTCTCAGCCTGGAGATCCTTGGAAGTGGCAAAGTCATAGGTTATGACTTAATGGGCCTTTGTCGTCTTCGGGGAACTACAGCATACAAGGAGATTGAACTACTTGGCAGAAATAACAAATAGGACCTTGTTACCCAGATGAAGTGTTCTTGGCAAGAGCATGTCCCATGCCTTCATTCCAGAGAATAAAGACTTCATTTACTGACGGGTTAAAATAAATCCGTAATTACGGATTACAAGGCACCCTGGAAGACAGATGAGGGACATTCTTTATGGTGGCAGAGTTCTTGTTCCTGCTTCCATGGTCCTCTCGCCTTCACGACTGTTTCACTCTAGTAACCTGTAAATACTCCGGGCTGAGAGCTCTAGTTCAGCCTTGCAGTGTTGACAACAAAGCAGCACAGAACCAAAGACCGAGGAGCTACTCCTCCAACGTTAGGTCTAAGAAATGGTGCCATTTGGTTTTACTTGGGAAAGGTAAGGAAAACATGGGCAGGGGGAGAGTCAAGTGAAGCCCTGAATAGGACAGGTGGACAGGAATGGGTGTTAACTGCCCCTCTGCTTTCAGCTGGTGACAAAATTCGTGCTTGTGTGTCTCCTGATGCAGCTGTTCACAGTAACACAAACGCAACTGTCTACAATACATGATAAAGACAGACGATGCTGTTTCTCCAAAATTTTATTTTAATTTAAATTACAGGGCCAGCCAGATATTCTGATAAGAAATTCACTTTTCCTCAGGAGAAAGAAAATGCTTTCATGGCATTGTTAACAAATGTATACATCTCCACTTCTTTAAGGGTTAAAAATCACATTAAGTCACTGCCTTAGGTAAAATTAAACCTTTATAACACAAAAAGAAACCACTTCCAGTATCATAGTCTTGGTAATATGAATATATTAAACATCATAACTTCAAATGCAACATTTCATCCTTAAATGTTTTCACATTGTTTTGCTTAAAAACAAAACCCAGGAAGTCTTTACTACCTTCAGATTCCAATGCAAGAGTAACACATGAATGTCTCTGTCACGCTGCACCCCTCCCCCACTGTCTTCCACCAATGCTACGACATCATTGCCAAAGTGGAAGCTGTTTTACTGTTTAGGTTCTAAGAATGAGCTCGGCAGGGAGACATTTCTTCCGCTTGGTGTAATCCATGTTTTCACACGAATTCCATACACACAGCACGACACCACAATAGCCAGGACGCCACATCACTGCCAAGTCTGCGTTCCTAAACATCCAAGAGAGTTTCTTTTCAAGGAGACTAGATGGCCTTTCCTACCTTCCCTAGAAAATCATGAATTAATTCACACGGATTCTGGTACAGACAGTCTCAGGAAGAGCCAATTAGCATACAGACTGCCGTTTTAATAAAAATAAAATATGTCTCTATGTTCTGGAGCTATCTTCCTAGCTGGTGTTCCTTGGTTTAAAAACCTGCTGAAACAGCAATTGGGAGGCCCGTTTTACTGGCCAATATATAATTCCATTAGTTAGAGAGGCTAGCAAAGAATAATCATATCAATTTCTTAATCAGCTGCAGCCATGCTGAATTTGAACTGGCAAACTCTGATTTGTAAGTTGTTAGTTGTGATCTTCATATCACTAAAATGAACAGATACCATTCTAATAACTTTACATAGATAGAGTCTAGAAGACATTGTTCTGCTGTGGTCACAGTAACAAAAAAGTGGTGCAAAATCAGTTACTTTATAAATACTGATAATTTGCAGCATTACGGAACAGGACATTAAAAAAAATAAATTTCCCCATAGGACACCTATGACTAGGAAGTCTTCTTTTTCTAAGAGAAGCCGAAGTTTTCATTATTCAGTTTCACAACTACTGTACTGGGTTACTTAGTCTAAGAAAGAAAAGGTGCTCTACAGAGGTTTCTCACACACACACACACACACACACACACACACACACACACACACACACACAAAGAATCAGCATTAATTTAGCATAATCTCTATCATTCACACAGATCTGGCGGATTTGTTAACTCACTTTAAATGAATAAGGCCAATAGGATGCAGGAAGGTGTGGCTGACTGAGCTCCAGGGCTGGATCTAGGCTTATTGATGGCACCCCATTAGGTAACTGAATACAAAGGATTGGTTTACTTTTTTTTATTTTTAATGCTGTGATACTTAAATGTTAAATCAGCATTTTCATGTGATCTGAAGTATTTCAATTACATATGAGCATTCATTGTTTTTTGCAAAAACTCAGTATTAGGTAATAGTTACATACTACTACAATAACATTCCTCTGCTGTACAAATTAAACCATTTAAAAGAAATGAGCATTCTAAGAATTATATACAAAAGAAACTTGTAAGCAGTGTTGAAATGAAATGCAAGGTGTCATTGCTAGCTCTACTGTTTTAAAATATCTTAAAAAGTAAAATTAACAAATACTCTTCAACATATCCAGGTTTACAAGTCTCAAGAAAATCAAATGTCAAAAAATTCTAGAAAGCTGTGAAAAGCATATATACATTTTCCTTATGACCTTATGAGGCTTCTTAACACTTTTAAGAAGTTGCTAAGTTTCAGTATCAATTTATTCGCATGTCAACTTTATCTGCCCCGAAACTCCCATTTTTGGATACAGTTCCCCGCTAATTTCAGATAAAGCTCTGCGTGATCTTCCTTCAGCGAAGGCGCGCGATCTGACGCAGGGATGCCAGGTATGCGCATGCCACACTGCACTCAGATCGCCAGCAAAGATGGGTGCAAACACATAGGTCTAATCTGATCGTATCAATGCCCTCTTCCCTGAACCACACTCTCATCCATACATTTGCCTTCATGAACCCAGCCATGTTCAGAACTCCCGCAGCACACGGAGTCTTTGAATTCTGAAATGACACAAAGATCAAGAGAAAGCCCACATGTGCCCTAGTGTGCAAGCAGCAGCAGCTACGATCTCCAACCTGGACTGAAAAACAAAAGGGTAAAATGAAAAACCGTTCACTTAACAGTAGATTAGCAGTAATGTTCCTCATGAATCAATAAGAGTGCCTGATGCTGAATAGCTAACAGCAAACGCTGAATTTGGATTTAATATAGATGTTTATTGGAGATTAAGCTTCTTGCTGAGCTGGTCTCTTCAAATCCCTGATCTGTTTAACTAAATACGTCTTCTCGTCGTTAAACTGCTCATCCTCCGTCCTGTCATTCTGAAACTTGCTGAGGAACTCTATGAGTTTGGTCTGGTTCTTGAGGAGGATGTCTAGGATGGGCTGTGTCTTGTTAGGATTGGCTACAAACACCTGCATGGAGAGAAATGCACATCAGGCACAAAGAGAGAACAAAATGCAGAGACACACGTGAGCTGCGGCCACAGCACAGAAAAGCAGGCGTCTATGCTCTCCGGGGCTGGTGGTGAAGTCGGGGTAATCAGGTTTTGCTTTAAGCCTTATTTTACAATTTGGAGAAAAAAAATCATAATAATTACATGTTTTAACACAAATACGGCTGATAAACTCCCTCTGCCAGCCGTGACACACAGTGTCTAGTATTAAATACAGACTCTGATTTTAGAATAAAACCTCTACAGAAAGTATGAAGAAATGCTTTTGTTTTGCAGTTAGTAATCTTCTAGGCCAAAGATAAATGACACTCCTCTATAAACTTTCTTGTTCACAAATCCAAATAGTAACCTGTTTCCAGGTCTACCTTTCTGTTTAAAAGTCACAGCACACAAATATGAAAAGTGACTGAACTTAATTATGTCACCTGGATTACCAAAATGAGGCTAATAATTTCAGTTATTTGTGAATGGAAGATGAACAATTTGAGTGGAAAGTGTCACTGATGGCTTTACTACTCTACCTTAAAAACGTGAAAGGCCTCAAACTGGATGTTGCGACTTTTGTCTCGCAGCAGGTTCATCATTAACTTGAGGTTCTCAGGTTTACTGATGTATTTTGTCATAATTGTGAAGTTGTGTCTGTCTAGCAGTAGTTCACCGAGAAGCTGAAAAGACATTTAAACAATTACTCTTACATTGTCATTAAGATCTGAAGAAAAATCAAAGTTCAAAAAAAACCAACGTATTTTATAATCATCATTAAGTATAGAATATGAGCAAGCACTCAAAAGATTGAAGAACTGAACTGAATTATGACCCAAAAGCTATCACGGGCCTACTCTCTGCCACCTTTCCTCGAGGAGATGACGTCTAGGGCAGGCCTGACACCGCTTTCTGCAGGGGATGTTCAAGATGCCCCTTCGGCCCAGGGTGGGAGACTGTCACAGCCTGTCACTTACGTGTGCATCTGTGTTGGCTCACTAAAAAGAAACTATTCCAGAAAATCGTCAAAAGCAAAATTATTGATTATTCCTGTTAACTAACCACAAACCTTAGCTTAATTTAAAACAATTTTTACATTTTACTTAGCAGGACTTCCCAGGATAAAGAGTTTTCTGTCTAAAAGTTTTCCATATGTGTACCCTGCACATACCACGGGTTCAATTTTTATTACAGCTAATTCAGAAAGATTTATACCAGTATTTTTCTGCTCCTCCTTAAGTATCCTGAAGACAATCCAGTGTTTTCTTACTGACCCCTCATCATCACTAATGATACCAATTATGCTACAAAACATCTGTTTACTTCAGGGTTTACTAATTTCTGGAGAGCTGGTTATACCATATAAACTCCTAGCTTTTAAACTGTCACTGCACACTCTAGATTTTCCTTTTCCTAAAACCAGCAGTCACTTCTTCAGGTTGCCGGCAGTGGGGCAGGTGCCAAGCTGTGGTCCTTGTGGGCAGAGGCAGAGCAATGGAGAGCCTGGTCCCTGGTGCCAGAATGCCTGGGTTCCAGTCCTGGCTCCCTACTTCCTGTGAGGGCCAAGGGAAGAAAAGGTGGGTATAGCACCGCTGTGTCTTTGCTTTACTGCTTTTGTTGCTTCCTGTCTGGGTTTCTGGCTACATTCTAGATAGCTGAAGTCTCCAGACAACTGATCTCGGGGGTAAGTTACTGGTCATCATAATAAATAAAAAATAAGCTGATGTGCAAGAAAACAAATCTATTTTACTTAGGCTTTATAAGGAACTCATAGGAAGAACTCAAAAGCTTAGACAGGCTTGATATCAACGTGAATCACAAAATCTATTCTTATGGTGAGAAGCAACCAGTATCTACTCTTAGGAAGACTCAAAAGTTAGTATTATGTGACTTACAGCTTTCATGGTATTCTTTTTCTATCACAGAAACCAAAGAAAATCTGAAAATGGATCATTTCAGTTATCTGAAGGAAGATGGCTTTAAACACACAATTCTTTTTTTTATTTTTTGAGACAGTCTCACTCTGTCGCCCAGACTGTAGTGCAGTGGCACAATCCTGGCTCACTGCAACCTCCACCTCCCAGGCTCAAGCAATTCTCATGCCTCAGCCTCCCAAGTAGCTGGGACTACAGGCTTGTGCCACCACACCTGGCTAATTAATTTTTGGGGGTATTGTTAGTAGAGATAAGGTTTCAACATGTTGGCCAGGCTGGTCTCGAACCCCTGACCTCAGGTGATTCGCCTGCCTCAGGCTCCCAAAGTGCTAGGATGACAGGTGTGAGCCACCCTGCTCAGCCCAAACATGTAAACCTTTACTAAAAAACCTGAAGTCTTGCATAGGAAATATAAATTTTCTGGCAAAATAAATATGGGAATAAATAAATGCCAATGTGGCTATCAAAAAAGAGAGTGCAAATTAAAATCCATCTTTAAAGTACTAGTGGTGTGGAAGCCACTCCGTGTGCTCACGAGGCACTCACAGGCTCACCACTAACGTGAACTGCAGGAGCCAGCGACTTGCTTTATATCCACTCCTAAGGGCTTGCAAATGGCGGTCTCAGCCTTTCTTTTCATGTTGGTAACTCTGAATGGCAAAAGGGTCTTGAAGGCCTTTCTCCTTATCCTAACAGCCCAAGAATCCAACATTTGGTCAAAGTTGCCAGTAACCCCCTCCCCACTTCCTTCCACAATGGCCCTAGAAGCTACTATCCTAGACTATCCTGCCTGGCCTTTGTGGCCTTAGAAGATACTGACTCCAGTGAACTGTGTGCATTCGTGTAACCACTGGCAAGAGTAGTACACCTCAGCTTTTTGAGGATCACAGAGCAGGAGAGACCCCAGGAACCTCTGCCCACAGCTGCCAGAAGTTCTATCCAACCCCCAAAGATGAAAGGACAGCAGATGATCCTCTAGCCAGGGGAAGCGGGGAAAAAATCTTTAGGGATCCCCAACACTAGACGAAGAGGATGGCTGGGAGGCTGGGCCCAAGCAACAGCAATGAACGGAAAGCACGGGGCCTGGCTGGACTGTGTCCGTGCCCCAGCTGTGGCTGTCACGGATCCCCTGCTGCAGGAATTACAGCCTTATTGGAAAGAAGGAATACACTGGTCTGAAAGAAAGGACTGATTGAAAATGTGGATGGTGGAGTGTTCCGATCAAAGGACACAGTGTTCCAGATGCTCCTGGTGTGTCCTTTAGTCTTTCCACAGAAAGCCAAGGTCTTCAGGGGAGATTTCCCCACGGTAGGAAGGGGATGAGGGGACGGAGTCTTGGTCATTATCAGTCAGACACCTATGAGGGGAAGAACTCTGGGCAGAGTCAAATTTTAAATGGACCTGGCAAAAAACTGAATGCAATTATGACTTCCCCTCAAATCCTCTGTGATTTTATCTGCAGCTGCTGTCAGGACTGCTTACTGACAGAATGGAGGGTATGCATTTACCAACTGCTTTAAGAATTTTCTACAGTGGGGTCAGCAAACTATCAAGGGCCAAACGGTAAACCTTTTAGGCTTGCAGGCCATAGGGGTCTCTGGGGCATCTCTTTAATTCTGCTGCTGGAGCTCAAAATAGCCACAGACAATATGTAAATAAATGAGAACGTCTTTACTCTAGTAAAACTTCACTTACAAATATGTAGTTGGCTGGATTTAGCCCATGGGTTGTAGTTTGCCTTCTTCTAGAGTTCACATCTTAAATTTAACATCTGATACAAAGCAGCCAAGCCCGTCGACGGTCCGCAGCCTCACACGCACATCACCTCTCCCCACTCTCACACACCTGCCTGTGCCGCCTGGGAGCACAGCACCTGCAGTGCCTTCATCTAGTTGACAGAACTACGGCTCAGAATCTCAAATAATGCATCGCTAGGAGACAGAAGTCTTCTTCAAACTCCTGTTCACTCCCTTTGTGTATCTCTACCTTTGAAAAATCCTAACTGTGGGCAAGGGTATTTATTTCCCTCAAAGGTCTACGACCCATCCAGGACCTCTCCCTTTCCACAAATCCAAATTTCAAACACGAAGTGCAGAGAAATAAGCTATGTGAAATGGTCTGTCATACCTTGAGTGACTGTCTTTTTGTCACGTAATTTTCTGAATGAAGTAACTTCTCATATTCACTGAAAAACTAAGAGATAAGAAAAAACATATCAGGATTATTGCCAGGAGAAAAAAGACTGGAAGGTTAACACTGTAAATCAGCTTAAGGACACACTTCTCATACCATAAAGGCCGACGGCTTCCCTAGCTCCCCTGCCATTCTGTTTCGTGTCTTCCTCTGATGTGATTGCTCTTAGACCCTCAGGTGATCCTACCAATCCCCTCCATGAAGAAGGCTCCTGGGACTGAGCCCCCCCAGTTCCAGCCAGGCCCATAGAGAGAGCTTAAATCCAGGCCTGTCACCCCAAACTCCATATGCACAAAGCCTGACTCCCTAACCCCACACTTCTGCTTGTTGAGTCTGCTCTCGTTATCTTGGTGTTAGATTGAAAAATTCGTATTTTTTAATAAACAAGAACTCAGTTTCTTCAAAGCACAACCACAAAGAGAAAAGTTACCTGCTCTTTCAATGTATCAGGCAAACAGAGAAAATAATTTAGAATAGAAATTCAGAGAGGAGAAAGTCAGCACTGTTAACCACGCAGATGGCCCACAGAAGGTGGGGCTTAGGCTCAGATCTGACGGATGGGAAGAGTTTCGCTCAGAAATGGAGGGGAGAAAGGAGATTCCTGGGGGATAAAAAAAGGAAGGCCAGAGCACGAAAGAAGCCCCAGGGAGAACAAATGCTGCAGACTGAATAACTGACAGGTCCACGGAATCTTCAAAACAGCGGTCACTGTCAAGAGTGGCATTGCTGGAATGGCGAGGACTCGAAACTCAATAAAGCGGAGAGTTAGAAAACGGAAATGATGGGCACTTGGGGCCAGGGCTATCCTTCAAAAACCTAGTAGGTAAGGCCAGTTGGCCTTAAGATTTTTATTTTTTGTCTGTCTGTGTAAACCACGGATAGGTTTAGGACCTTCTAAAAGTCTGCAGTACTAGGATGACTGCTGGATCTTGGCACTTTCCTTTGGTTATGGCGAGTGAGTGCCAGGGGATGCCTGCTCTGTCATCTGTCTGTGAGAAAACTATTGGTGCCCAGGCTTTATGATGGGTCCTCATTAGACATTCATCTGTGGTCTCGAGCAGGGGATGGCAAACTATGGCCTGCTGCCTGTTTGTAGAAAGTTTTTCTGGAACACATCCATGCTCATTTGTTTACTGAACATGAATTCATTGATATGTTTATGTATTATTTACCGCTGCTTTCACAGAACAACAGACAGGAGAGTTAACAGAGACCACAAAGCCTCGAATATCTGCTTTACTGGTTTAGAGCTAACACAGAATTATACATTCTTTCTTTTGCCTACTTCTTGGCAGTCTGTAATAGCTGGCCATCTATTTAGTAAGTATTTGAGTTAGATTTCTCTTTTCAGAAAGAGCTATTAAGTCTACCTTCTCAAATGATCATCAAACTGATGATCAAAACAACTGGACCTGCTTTTAATCAGTAACAAAATATAAACACCTCAAGTTCTTGACAGAAAATGCAAGTTAAGATTTCCTGCTGCAGAATTCTTTGGACAAGCTGGGCTGCAAGAAGTTTTTCATGGAGAACTGCCTGAAGAGTATGCATGTAGTCGCTGTTTCCTTCTGGTTACGTTAGATTTTTTCTCTGAATTGGGACAAAGGATAAGTAACGAACCTAGATCCCTGCCCTCCCACCCACTTCTGGGTCCCTCAAAGATTGTTTTCGGGGAACGGCACCGGAATTGGGCATTTATTTACTGCAGAGCCGTGGCGATGGCTGTTCACTACACGACACTGTGACTTGACTCTCCTTTAGGAATGCCAAGGGGAGAAATTTGTTTCAGGTCCCAGTGCTAGGAAAGGCTACTTTTCTTTCGGGCAGCCAGCATATATTTTACTCTACAAATACTGTCATCTAATTTCTTTTATTTCTATGCTTTGGTTATTAGGAAGCTCAGAGCCAAAGTGTACCAGAATTTAGAGCATGCATTTTGGTGCAATAACCTCGCCTGTGGCTGTAAATTACCCACATCCTCCACTACTTCTCCCTTTATAAGATCTGACTGCTTTCCATATATTTATTAGTTGCCTCACATATATTTTTCTAAAATCCTATTAACTGATGTCATCTATTAATAACATGCACGAAGCTATTTTACTGAAAGAGTAAACAGATTTCACTGTAGCAAATGTCTCGGAAATTAGCTAGTCTGTGACTCTGGTAGGCCTTAAATTACTAGTATGTTAAAAAATCTTTGTGGTGAGAATAAATGAGCTAACGTTTATTAAATGCCTTCTGTGTTCTAGGCACTGTGCCATGTTCGTCACATACACATTCTAATCCTCCCGATGACCCCAGTAGGCAGGTACTATGAAGAGCCTTGTTCAGGGTGGAAGACCCTGAAGGCACAGAGGGTGCATGAAGGCAGTGGCTGAAGTCTTCCAGCTCAAGACAGGGATGGGACTTGCAGCCAGACTCCAGGCAATCGAAGGCTCAGGTCCATGCTTCTATCTACTGGAAAAAGGCCCTGATGATGACAAGGCTACCATTTTAAAGCAATGAACATACAAGAAGAAACACACCCATATCCAAATATACATGAACTGAGATAAAAGACCAGCAATTTGTAAGCCATTTATGAGGCTACTTCTGAGGGACTTAGGTGCTCAGTGTTGTTATGATCTTACTGGGAGTGGAGGGCAGGGGGACAAGCAGGAGAAAAAAGAACAAAAAAGAACGAGGAAGCATAGATTTTTGCCTCTAAGAATCTCATAATGTATTTGAACAGCAAAGTGAGTAACAGAAGTAATACTTAGGGTTTCAAAAATTTAAACAAGTAGTGGGAAAATTAAAATCTAAACCAAATCCTGCAGGATAGATAGGAATTTTAAGTGGACTGTCATTCTTCTAACTTCTCTAAGGGTACCTATCAGAATCTTCGAGGACGTGTAGTTAAACAGTGCATCACAACAGAGTGTATCCTGGAAGATCCTCCTGAGGCTGCAGAACTGGGTCTAGGGAAATCAAGTTATCAAGTACTCTGGGAATCATTTATAAATCTCTGGGGGACACTATTACCAGGAACATCTGACATTGACTCAGTGCTGGAAGGGACCTTACCGACAGGCTAGTCCAATGTCCTCATTTTACAATAAGGACGGACTTCTAAGTCCCCAAGCGGTTAACTGCCTTGGCCATGGCCACAAAGGAGTTAGCAGTAGAGCAGGAGCAGAGCCGGGCTCCCATCCCCTCTGGCCAGTGCTGCTCTCATCCTATCAGCTGCTGCCTCCCTTTCTCTCTATTTGTATGCAGCAGAAATGTGGGGCAACTGATGGAAAAGGAAGGAAAAATTAAAAAGTCAGATAATTTTCCTACTATCTTTACTATCATTTTAGCAGCAAAATGCTCTATTTTCCTCTTTTAAAGCAATAAAAGCTTCAAAGGGCAGTATGTCAATCAAAAAGATCTACTCCTGACCAAGTAATATTCTACAAGCTGTTTTAGTAGACAAACAACTACAGCACCATTTATAAACATTACATATACAAAATAAATATTCTAGTATAAAACCTAATTTAAGGCCTTCATTTCTGGTAAAAGTTACAATTTATTATTTAAAAATAATATTTCATATACTTACTCTATCATAATGCTGTTCCAAAAATTCTGCACTGAGCAATTTATGTCTTGTAAGTAAATCCTAGAAAAAGAAAAAAAAAGTTTTACAGTTGTTCTCCAAGTTTTCAAAGAGAATCTTAAAACATTTCACACCATTTTACCTGATAAAAATTGTTGTTAAAAATCATACTTAACATTTGTTCATGAATTGTATTAAAAATGTTGATTCCATAAAAGCAAAATACAATCATTATTTGAAACTGCAATTTTAATGATTATGATGAGTCATGGATCTATAGCTCTTCGAAGGAAAAATTATAAAGGCAATGGAAATATAAACTAAAAGAAAAGAATAAGGAATTGTAGTGAAATTAAAGTTAACACTCCCCAAGTGAGCTGGTTATTTAAAAACAAAAACAAAAACAAACAAAAACACCACTAAAGCTAACAGTAGCGGTAACTTGTCAAATAGAATTCCACGCGCACTTAGCGCTCCTGGTGGAGAAAGAGGAAATTTCATTAGAAAAAGTATTAGAGGCTCCATTTTCTTCCTCCTAAATCCAATCACATTCAGTTTCATAGCGAATTAGGATTTTTTTAAAGGTAGAACGTGTTTTAAAAGCTCCATCATATTATGAACATTAGCTTCAAGGTAAGCAGAATGCTGGTGCGATAATGTAGAATTAACAATGAGTGTGACCTCCAGTCTGATTTTGCATTACCATGAAACAGAACCTACGCCTCACCCCATAACTTTCCCAAGGATCAATCATTCAGAAATATTTACTATGTGCCAGGTAAAGTTCTAGGTGCTAGGGCTTTAAAGACAAAAAGATGTCATCCCTGCCTTCAAGGACCTGGAAGTTAGCAATGGACTAGCCTTGGTCTCACTGGGTGGAAAGAGAAAGGGAACAGGTGACAGCAGGAGTGCCTGGCTAGCAGCTGCTAAACTAATGGATCAACGTCCTTTGTACCACTGCTAAAGAGGATAGTGCCAATCATCGCCTTTCTCCCAACCAACTTTCCTAGTCTTCTTTCCTGTTTATGTTTGAAGGTTGCCCAGGTTAACCAAGAACTGGTGTTTACTGAAGTATGCCGACATGAAATACTGGTTCTGAGAAATGCTTTAAGAAATGTCCCATGGTCAAACAAACGAGGGAAGTGCCACAGCTCACTCGACGTCAGGTCCCAGGCTCTACAGGGAGCTCTTTTGTCACCTGCTTTCTGTTAATATCCTTCCTGAAAAGGCCTCTGCACAGGCTTTCCCCGCTGCCTGGTTATCTACTGCTCACCCTTCCGACCGCCACTCCTCCTAACTGGGCAGCAGCACGAAAGCACTGGACACAGCTGTGACTTTACACTGGTTAGTGGGATTATTTGATTCAAGTCTCTCTTATACTACACTGTAAGTTCCATAAATACAAGGATCATGTCTCTTTTTATTAACCTTTGAATCCCCAGCACCTACATAGTGCCCAGCGCATAGTAAGAGCTTAATATTTAATACATCAATGAACGAACCAATAAAATCAGGGAACATGTTTGGAAAAACGCCACATTCAGCAATCTTCAAAGTATGCTTTTGTGAAGGTTTCTAACCCCACCCCAAAGACAGTTGTTCAAACTGCTGGATAGGATATGTGTTGTATTTCCTGATTGTAACAGGGATGCCCAGGAACCACCTACCCAATTTTTCCCAAATCCTCATGGAGGATTGAACAGACAAAATTAGAAAAGCTGGAGTTGATTTTGAGTACTCTCAAGAGTTTGGCAAGAAGTGCTACAACATTTTCCCTCAGGGGAAGAGGAGGAAAGTGGTAAGAGAATTTCTATTATTATTATTGTACCTTGGTCCATGGGGTCACAGATGCAAAGGAGAGAGGAACATGAGGACCTGAAGGGAAATGTATCAAGTACGGACAGCACCATTTAACATGCTACTGTGGTGTGTTTATGGCTGGTGTCCTGCTGTGGAGGTGCCACAATGGCAAGGTTTGTCTTAGGATTCACTGCTGAATCCCCCACACCTAAAGAATAGTGCCTTGCTGAGGTGGGTGGATCACCTGAGGTCAGGAGTTCGAGACCAGTCTGACTAACATGGTGAAACCCTGTCTCTACTAAATACAAACAATTAGCTGGGTGTGGTAGCGTATGCCTATAATCCCAGCTACTCCAGAGGCTGAGGCAGGAGAACCCTTGAACCCGGGAGATGGAGGTTGCAGGGTTGCAGTGAGCTGGGATCTCACCATTGTACTCCAGCCTGGGCAAGAAGAGCAAAACTCCGTATCAAAAAAAAAAAAAAAAAAAAAAAAAAAAGAATAGTGCCTGGCACAGAGCAGGCACTGAGAAATCTTCCCATGTAGGGGAGATTCTATGTGTTATCATCCGGAAACTCAAGAAACTGCTGCCAACCAGAAATCAAATCCCAATGGCCTTTGGGCAGGAGAGATTGAATGGGGCACTCAGAGTCTGCTCAAGGAGGAGCTGGACCCAGAGCATAACAGGATGAAAATTCTTTGTTAAAAAGGGTCATTCAAAAGCCTGGAGTGGGGTTGAGGGGTAAAACACCAGTAGGAAAAGAGCAACTGCTAAGAGCCAGCACAGAGAAAAAGGTGAATACTAAGCTGGGAAAAGGAGGAGATGAGGACGTTGGCAGTGGCCTCTATGTACTGAGAGATGAGAAGGAACCTTAGCCTAGTGACTGCAGACAAAAACTTTGGACAGTTCAAACTGGGGTGAGTATGGGGTGTGTGTGGAAGGAAACCAACAGAATAGAATATAAAGAGCAAAGGGCATGTGGACCTGCAAAGTTTAGGGTGCATGCGACCCAGACCAGCACAGTTGCTCGGTCAGTCAGCAGAGGGAAGAAGAAAAGGATTCCTGATCTTCCATCTATCTGAATTCCAGTCTATTCCAGACCCTCATGTAACAGAAGAAAGACTAGGAATCATTTCCCAAGTCCAGCAGACTGAGCAGCCAACTTTTAGGGTGGGCTGGATTTAAAAGCTTCCTAAAAGCTTGAGTTTGGGCCGAAACATCACGTGACTAAGACAGCCCTGAAACCTGAAGAAATCCTGCTAACCCGGGGGCTTATTTTCACACTTTGGCAAACCATTTGGCCCCATTTCCTACTTGATGTTTGATTGTGTCTAAGGACAAGAAATTCTTCCAGCTGTGTGGTTCACCTCTGGAGCTTTTGTAGTGAGAAAGTTCTTCCTGTGCTAGGGTCAAACCTACCCCGAAGTTCTTTCCAGGAACCATCGAGCCGACAGACAAATGCTAGTCCATTTTCTATGGGCCTTGCTTCAAATACAAGTAGTGATCTCATGGCAGGCCCCTACTGAGTCTTGTCTTCTCCAGGCTAAATAAGTCCAGTTCCTTTAACCACTCCTCCAGTGACAGGATTCTGAGTCCCCCTCACCATCTACTGTCTTCTGAAAGTCACCTATTTGTCTATGTGCCTCTTAAAAGTATAGCGCCTGGAATGGAACACATTTATGTGTTGTTACTTAACAAGCTCATACTGGAGTGAGACTATCAAGCTCTGCAGGTTACATACTACATGGTCACATGGAGCTTTGGGGGAATGCATTATCATACTGCTTAATTGTATTGGAGGTATTCAAAATTGTTTACTCAAAGTGAGCTCTGGGAGGCAGCCTGCCTGCCTGGGTCCAAAGTCTGCCTTCCTCATGTATTGTCTGATTTCCATCAATACCTCCAGGCCGCACTTTCCTGTAAAGTCAGTAATAATACTTCCTTCCTAGAGTTAAGTATGATACGAAAATATCTACATTCTAGTAATTATTATACTTGGTATCTCATTTTGTATTAATTATTATTGTGTAATTCCTCCATCCCATGTTTTATACAGTTGGGTCCTCAAGTGGAAGAACTCAGTTATCTGTATTTAACGTCATCCTGCTATATTCTGGTCTCTCTGGATCCTTCTAAGTTTTAGGATCCTCTGTTATCTGCTGTCCTTCTCTTCATGGCTAACATCTATACATTTAGGGTGCCCTGCCACCCTTTATTTCAGTCATTAATAAAAACATTCAGCTGTGCTGGGTGGGGAAAGCCCCATGGAGATTCACTAGAAGTTCCTCTGCAGGGTGACGGCAATTTCCTTGCCAACAGCGTATGGATATGACATACAACTGGTTGTGAATCACTATACTGAAACTCCATCCAGCTCAGCTATTTTACAGTTTCCATGAAAACATGTTTGTAGAATTATACATCTAGCATATCCTTGTAATGAAGGAATAATTCTAACAGCTAATGTTTACTGCACAGATACTGTGTGAAGGCATAATAACTGATATGCTCATGTTATTACCTGCATCTGAACAGATGAAAAGACTGAGGTGAAATCAGCAGCAGAGCTGGTTTGAACCCAGGCAGCCACACCCTTTTCACCCCCAATCCACCAGTGCCGATGAGATCAGTATGAATGAACTTCCTTTTAGTGAACGCATGATGGGTGCGGGTAGTTTCCTTTCTAAAATGCACAGAAACCATCTCTTTAGAAATACTTTCTAGAAGCTTATGCAGGTATAGTATCAAGCTGCAAATTCCATCAGCCTTCTGGGGAATCTATCTTCTTTCATTCTAGAACACTGGAAATGTATTTTTGGCCTTCTAATGCCCCTCCCCATCTCCTTAATTCCTCAAAAAAAGAAAAAAAAAATAACAAATATTTGGCCATCTGAATTTTGGACATGGAGAGGTTGTTTTTTTTTTGGAAACAGAGTCTCACTCTGTCACCAGGCTGGAGTGCAATGGCATGATCTCGGTTCACTGCAACCTCTGCCTCCCAGGTTCAAGGGATTCTTGTGCCTCAGCCTTCTGAGTAGCTGGGACTATGGATGGGCACGTGCCACCATGACTGGCTTTTGTATTTTTTAGTAGAGACGGGGTTGGGCAGGCTGGTCTCAAACTCCTGACCTCAGGTGACCTGCCTACCTGCCTACCTTGGCCTCCCAAAGTGCTGGGATTACAGGCCTGAGCCATGGCACCTGGCCTAAAGCAGTTTTAATTCCCTTTTAAGACTCAGTACCTGTTCCAAGGCTATGGATGAGCCACCATGTGTTTGAAAATTTCTGTGTGTAGAGCATGTTTTCTGGGAGGCGCTCTTGTCACATTCTCAAAGGATAGCATGAACCATAGATCTATTCTCCTTTTCAATTATAAAAATATTCTCTGCAAAGAGGAGACTAGCAGCAAGGCAGGAGAGGAGCAGCTCTGTGTCCCTCCTTGTTGGCACCTCCGGTGTACAGCTGTGAGACTGTTCCTGCTGGTCTTCCTTCCTTCCCTGACTGGAGTTTCTTTCAGGGAAGAGTAAGAGGGTGACTTCCACTTGTCTGATAGTTTAGCCACCCTGAGATTATGACGGGAGGTCTGTCCTCTCTTCCATGTATTGTCTTGGCGTAGACTCTGTGAATTTTGTTTCTTGGAGAACCCTCTGTTTGGGGGCCTCTCCTCTTTACTAACTCCTTCCTTTGTATGCAAACACGAGTACCTGAGATGCACAGTCTAGGCCAGCTCCCCAGTGCTCTCTCCTCCAGAGTTCACCCTTAGGATGCTACCTTGTTTTATGAAGTTTTCCCTTTATCAATTAGGGGTGACCTGCCTAGCTGCTCAGTCCCCCTCTCTGGCCACCATGTCCTGATAGGGCTGCTTTACCCATAGCGATCCATCACTGCCATTTTCTCCTTGGTGAGAATTATCAAAAGAAGTAACCCTAACCAAAATGAAAACTATCAGCAAGGCCAGACAAGACTCACTGCAAAGGCCATTTTCAGCATGTAGTCAGCACAACTCTCTCACCTCTGGGCCACCTTTACCATCTGTACCAGAAGCATGTCATCCACATCCTCCACAGGGTCAGGGGTCTTGCTGTATTCTCCCACACCACTGCGGCTGCTCAGTTCTCTTCCCTTACCCTCATGTGCCCAGAGTGCTGCCACCCCCAGGCTCCTGGCTGTTCTTCCACATAGGGGAATCTCTCCTTGACACAGGTGCTGCTACACCTCCCTTCATGGTGGGTCTGCTGCTTCTGAATGGGGCACACCCTTCCACCGATGCACTATAAGCATGAGTCCTAGCCCACCACCTGCAGTGACAACTAAGACATTATACTGACCACTCTATGTATAATCTCAAATTCATTTTGTTTTGCTTTGTACACTGACATACAAATATCTGGGCCCTCACCCGAGGCTTCCAATTCCCTCTTTAAGGCTTCCAATTCCCTCTTTAAGACGTTTGGGCAATAAATCCCTGGGGGCCTCTCACACTATGACCTGATTCTCATTCAATGTAAAACCCTAATGATCAGGTCCCCAGCTTTCATCCTATCTTTAGGGCATTCATTCACCCTGCGGTGGGACTTATTTCACCCAGACACCAAAGTGTGTGCTCATTATCTCATGGGCTCTTCATAATCATACAACTGGACCCTCCCAAGAAAGGTGGCCACTTCTCACTGTGACAGTGTTCATGGTTTCTAGGCATGGTTGTCTGCCTATCAGTATGCTAAATACTGATTTACATAAAAATCGTTCTAAATATTTACTGATAAGGTTAGGCAGCTTACATAAGGGAATGTAATCTATAAAGGCTTACTCTCATTGTAAAAAAACAGATTCCTGCTTTATTCATATATTGTAAACAGCACAGAGCCTTGCAACTCAAAACAAGAATCTGCATCCCATGCAGTGCTGTCACATGAGGTACGTATTTAATTTACACAAATACCCACCAATGGAGGGAAGGGAGACAGGGGAGCGGGGAGGATCCATTATGATTTGAATAGCGCAGGTGATTCTGTCCGCACACTACATGCAATAGACACGATCCAGTGTGGGCAGGAGATGGGAGAGGTGAATCCACTGTTTCCTCAGCCCTGTCCACAATATGAGTATCTCTGTCCTGAATGTGGTCCTAGTATTTCATGACATGTATATTCCAAATTAACATAACCCTGAACAGAAGCCAACTACTTCATCTAGTGCTTAACCAAAAAAAAAAAAAAAAAAAAAAAAAAACCAAAACTGCTACACAATGTTTCAACACAGGAGAAAAGTTGGTTGTTATACATGTTGTGCCGTATGCCATACTTAATCATAATTTGACAGCAAAGAAAAATTTTGAGCATATAGGACTTCTGTCTTTTAGACAGACTTTAGAATCTAACTTTTCCACCCTTTTAAAGCTGTGACTTGACTGCACATACCTGTATCACAAACACATATAAAATGTATCTTTCTCGTCCCACTAGAGGGCAGCCACGTGTAGATTTAGAAGGGCAATGAAGGTTTAGAAAACCAGCACACCTGTTAATCTTTTAAGCATATTTAGAATTCTACAGTTTTTACGTTACCTTGAATGTTGCAAATGCATCTGAAGCTATGTCAAATGTTGACATTTCGACATATCTGAAGAAATCATAAAACTGTTCTGACCACAAAATGATTTTTGCAAGTGGTTCATGTCTGATGCATTCTCTTAACATTATTCCACAATTTAAAGCTATTTCTGGAGATTCATACCTGCAAAAACAAAAAACCCACATGATTGCTCTTTCAAAACTCCAACACTGAACAGTTCAAACTTTTAGGACAGGAAGTTTTCAGATATGTGTCCTAGCTAAATGACCATCGCAGATTACAGAAGGTATTTCTCTCGGGGCAGAAAAAAAAAAAAGCCATACGAGTGACTGTGTGACCAAAGGTTCATTATTTAAGCAAAAAGATTTCAGGAGAAGTATTTTGGGTCATACCACTCCATACAGGGGTTAGCTATTACAGAAGGTGCTCTTCACACTCAGAAAAACCAAAAGCTAAATCAAAAAACAGAAAACAAAATATTTCAAAAAACAGAAAACAAAGTATTTCCCCAAATTCAGAGTACCGAAATAGGTCTATAAATATATCGAATTTATACCTTGTTGTTTCAATTCAATACTCAAGATAGTACTTAGAGACTCTCGGCCACATGTAAACACTACCAAGCTGATAAGCCTCCTCCTGAGGACTTCACAAAGTGTCCCCACCAGACAGCCTAGGGGCCATGGAGCAGGTGTCCCCCTCGTCAGCTCTCTGCACACAGCCTTCTCTGTGCTCATCCCGGCGTCTCTCGCTTCTTCCTCCCCTGCCATTAGCGAGAATATCTCTCAGCCAAGCAAGAGAGGCCTTTCCCTTCAGACATGCACGAACCCTGACTGGACTCTGCAGCCCCCTCAAACACGTTGCTCTCCTCTACTTCCTCTCCAGCTGCACACACTGGCTCTTTCCACCTCACATTCTCCTCCAGTTTCTTGTAGTCACATTCCATTTCCTAACATGCTAGTGAAATAATTAACCGCCCAGCAAAGATTCCCTCTTGGCTAAATAGATTCTTCTACTTAAGTGTCCTGGTAGTGCTGTAAAAACCAAACCAAATCAAACCAAAACCTTTCATGGTTCTTCTTTTTATCTCTCTGACTGTTCCCATTTCTTGCCTGGCTGAGGTCTTTACCTGTAGCCTACAACCTGCTAACAAAAGCCCATACAATCTCATGGCTCCCACCACGACTACTAACCCCACCTCCGTGTCTACCCCTGAATTACAGTTAGGCATTTTCTGTTGCCTCTGGACAATTTCAATTAAAGGGCTACCATAAACTCTAACGTGTCTCAAATCAAATCTGATCCCCCTCCAAAAAATCACCCCCTCAACCCCCCTGCTTCCTCATTTCTATAATTTGGTGTCATTATTTTGTTTCAGTTACACAGTTCTAAACCAAGTCTAACAGAAATTTCCGTATTCTGTATCTGTGCTGTTCACTGTGGTAATACTGGCCACATACAGCTACTGAGCACCTGAAGTTTGTCGAGTGTGACTGTGGGGTTGAATCTCAACTACTATTTAATTTAAATTAATTAATCTGGTTAGTAGCTACTATACTGCACAGCCCAGTCTTAAACCTTTCCTTCTTTACTCCAAATCTTCCCACCTTCAATGTCAGGTTTTAAAAGCCTTCAAAGGCTTTTAAAAATATTTCTCTGATTATCTTAGTTTCATTTCCTTTTATCCATTCCCACTGTTACACTAATTCATACCTGGAAAACTATAAATGCTTCCTAGTCAGCATCCCTGTTCAAGCTCTGTGGTAATAAATCTACCCGACACACAAGTGTATCAACAGCATTTCTAGCTCAGAAGCTTAAAATGATTCCTTTTAGCTAATCAAGTAACTTCTGGGCTTACTGTCCAGTCTTCCCCTCATCAGATCTCCTGTTCTAGCACAATGCCACCTCCCACCCTGCCATACAACTTTCCGATTCTCTCCTTATTGCTGCCACTCATGTTATATTCATTCCTGCCCCTGTACCTTTGTTCCCAGTCATATGCCATTAGGATGCCTTCTCTCTCTTTTCTGCCTATGTAAATTCTAAAATAGTAGGAGCTCCCATCTCAAGTCTCATTCCTTTTATCAACCCTTGCCTTATTAACCCAAACCACATTTTATTCTCGGAAATCCTGTAGTACTAACTTGTTATCTTGTAGTAGTATCCTCTTACACATATGCTCATCATAGATCCTCAACAAGATAAACCACACACTCCTTGGCATCAGTAGAGGGATGAAGCTAGAGTGCTGACCGGCTCTTACTTGACGGAAATACCTGCTTACAAAATGGCTGATCATACAAGTCATCTTTGCTGATCTTTAGTAGGCAGGAAGGACAAGGGTAAGATAGTTTGGTACAAGTTGAGCAGGTTTTGATGGAGGCTTGTCAAGCTTGTCTAAATGATTAAACCATAAACCAATAAGTACAAGGCAAATAGTTACGCTGTATAACCTGTGAGCACTAGAGTGAACAGAACATTAACATGTAAAATACCAGTAAAAAAAACCCTGTCGCCTCCAAACGTAGTCTAACACTAGCAGGAAGACTTCAAATGCATGCTAATATTAGCAGCATAGCCCCCCCAAATAACACAGAAGTACTTACAGCTTAAGAAGATAATCGCATTGTATGGAAGCAGTCTAAATTAATCAACAAAAGTACAAAAATCTTAAAATGCCGTTCACAGGGCTCCTTGAAGAAACAGCTGTTTCCAGGTCTGGCAGGACTCATACAAAATGAGCAAGATGGTTATCCTATGCCAGAAAGCAAGGAAGCTATCACAAACTGATGGGGTCTCGCCAAAAGAACAGAGAAGCCAACTTCGAGGAGCTCCCAATGGCCAAAGATGGGGCAATCTGGACACAACAAAGTAATGACTGGAAGGGACTGAGACATATCAAATATATTTTAAAAAAAAACCTGAGTTTATAATGACCCTTAAAACAACTCAACGCTTATCTAAGGAAGTGGCCATTGTCACCAACTGATTACACTAAAAAATAATACCCGATTATACTAAAATATGAGATAATATTTTGAGATAACTAAGTCATCAAAAAAAGGAAGGGTTCTTCTTTATATAAACAATTATATGAGGAAGAACTAACACAATTGGGAAACTGCCATTCTGAATCTAGGCAATGATTCTCAACGGACACTAAAACCATGAGTGAAAGGTCAATGAGAATTTTGTAATGGGCAGATTACAGACTCACAATACCTGCATCCACTGGTCAATCCGAACATCCCCAGAAATGGGATCACCCGATATGAAGCACACAGCACCATCCATGAACTTCCCCCCGCCACCTCGCCCCTACCAAAGTGAATCTGAATCTAATAAAAAAGCCAGATCTAACTATCCACCACTTAAATCGATAGTGGATACTGGAACATGTTAAAGAAACAACAGAAATGCAAGTCTAAAATAGGAAATATATGATTTTTCTAAAAAACAAGCAATCCAGGCTTCAACAAAGAAATGGCATAATATTAACTATTATAGATCAAAAGAGAGCTCAGAGTTCTATTAACCAAAGTCAGTTTGTGGACCTTGCTTGGAACCTTTTTTTTTTTGAGACCAGGTCTTGCTCCGCTGCCCAGGCTGGAGTGCAGTGGCGCAATCTTGGCTCACTGCAACCTCTGCCTCGTGGGTTCAAGTGATTCTGGTGCCTCAGCCTCTCAAACAGCTGGGCTTACAAGTGTGTGCCACCACGCCCAGCTAATTTTTGTATTTTTAGTAGAGAAAGGGTTTCACCATGTTGCCCAGGCTGGTCTCAAACTCCTGGGCTCAAGTGATCCGCCCGCCTTGGCCTCCCAAATGCTGGGATTACAGGTGTGAGCCACCATGCTCAGCCTGGAACTAATATTAAACAAACTAACTGTGAAATGCTCTTTCTGTGAAAATTGAGGAAATCTGAAAACTGGTAAATAGACATCAGGTTTGCATATGGTATTGCAACTGTGTTATACTGTGTTTCGTACTGTGTACTAGGGACACGTACTGAGGTGATGTCACGTGTCGGGAGGAAAAAGGAGGCAAGGAACAAGAAAGACAGAACGTTCATAACTGTTGAAGTGGGTTTAGGGTAGGAACTGGTATATCACATTATTCCCTCCAGTTGTTATGTACATTTTTCACAACAAAGGTGGTGGGCAGGGCTTCTGGTTGATCCACCAGTTGCATTCTCCATGCTACTTCCTGGCTGGAAGTGTCTGCCCTGGACAGCATAGGTCAGAGCTCCCAACTGTAAATTGTATCTCAAAAGTCTTTCTTTACACGCCATTTAACCACATTCATATCATGCCTCTGATTACTCTCAGGTGAAAATGTCGGCAGCTAACTAATATATTGATTTGAATAATCACTGGTTTCTATGGAAAAGGAAATATGGGCTTTAAAAATACACAAAGTCACCTGAAAGCTGCTCTAAGAACACCAAAGTTTCACACTACCCACTACATGTTTACACATACAACTCTGAATTGATACAACAAAAAGTTAGATGCCAAAAGTTCTGTAGCCCAACATCTGAAGAAGTGACACAGATGGTTAGAAAGAGAGAGAGGGAAGCAGAATGCTGGCGTGCAACACAGGCACTGACTCACGCTTTGTCTAAACAAGTCTGAACTTGGGGGAAGTGTTAAACCACAGAGATGTGAATCAGATTGAGGCAAGCTATAAAGCCAGGAGGAGGACAGCAAGCTGATTCACGCCAGTGGTCATGTCAGGAACATGCCTGCCCACCAACTTAATAGAACAGACCCCACCAATGCTGGAACAAACAGATGCACACCATACTTGGGTTGGCACATGACTCTGGTGGGAAACAGCAGGAGGTTACCTTGCCAGTCAAGGAGGCTCAGGGATGAGGGAGAAGGGCATTTGTTTCTATGGTTCAGCCTTTAGGCTTTTTTGTTTTTCTCTGCTTTTAAACTGACAAGACCACCCAAACATTAATGCCTGCTTAGACCAATAGTAATTCCAGGAAGATGCATTGCGAATTGCCAAATTATATGCATTAGTAAGTGGACACACAGAGGTAAAAATCAAAGGGCACTAATTCATAAACATGTACTTTGCTGACTCGACAAAGTAAAGCTGTAGAGAAATCATGCTCCACTTAAGAGGCAGCTTTCACTGCCTTATGGTGTGCATATTATGTCCAAAGGAGACGTCTTTCAATACATAACTTAACTGATACTTGAATGAATTCCTACTTTTTAAAATCCTAGAGAACAGAAATAAGACCACAGAGGATTTTTTTTTTTTCCTTTTGTGAATTTAAAAGCTCAGAATTCACCTAATTCTAAGCTCCCATCTATAGGGTATTGTCAAATTCAATTTAGCTCACAGATTGAATTTCAAGGAGGAAAATGTGTTCAAAATCTGTGGAAAAACTATCTGACTCAATTACAGAGAAAATACTTCCCACATTCAGCATCCTGCTTTTTTCCCAAGGCAACCTTTCCTTTATGTTCAACTAAGAATACAAATTTTATTACATTGTACATACCCTTTCAATAACATGAACAAAATATTCTGTTGGGTGCAGATGTATTCAACAGTAGGAGTTCTTGTACCAATTTGTCTTCTGAGAATATTGTTGAAAATTTGAGCCACGTCTTTTTTGCCCTATTAGGAATACAATCATTAACATATTTTCCTGACTAAACATCAAAATGCCCATCCACCCTCCCAAATGAACTCGAATAACGCCATTTTATTTATTGTTATGACTGAATATGACTTTAACACATTCATAGAGATTATTTTATCTCTTCATTTGTAATTCCAAATTCTAAGTTTACTAGCGTACTACTTTCAACATGAACAATGTGTTGACAAATGTACTGACTATACTCCACATATAATTTCAACCATTTCTAACTCTCAGGATCATGCTGACTCTGATATGAGAAACAAAACCCTGCAATGCTAACAGTCTAAGGGATCTGAATTCCAGCCAAATGGAACAAGCAGCTTCAAATAAGATGCTTACATTGGGAACATTATATGTGCTTTCCTTTTATAGTGATGGAAAGAAAGGAAAATATACTCTGCCTCTATATTAAAATTCTGTATAAAGCTGAGCTTTAATGGCAAGTAGATCTATTTCCCAATTAAACTAGGCCTATTTAGGGAAGACTTTATACAGATTAATAATGAAGGCACTAAGTATCCAGTGAATCTTACAATCAGAAAGCTGCACAAGAAATTAACAAATGGAGAGAACTGGACTTCAAGCGGCGTTTCTGAACAGCCACTTGTTACAAGGCCAACAAGCCCATAGGAGAGTGAGTGAAATGCTAGCTTTCCAGCATATACTTAAAGCACAGAGAGATCATCCTGGGCCCTGCACTAGCTCAGGAGCAGTAATGGCAATCTCTAAGACCTAGCCTTAAAGGCACACTTTTCTTTTAAGTTGACACCTTTAAAGTTCCACATGAACATTAAATTCAGTGTCTAGGTCGGGTGGAGGCAGACAAAGGAGAAGGAACCTAGATGTTCCACTACAACCCCAACTTCGCAGAGGAAATAAAAATTGCTTTTGGAATTTGATACATTATTAAAAATAAATGGAAATATTGCAGTTCTATCTGCTCTACAGGACAGAAATAAAATTTTATTTTCTTTTATTATCAGTATTAAGCTCAACTTATGAACCAAACCCTCTCATCCTTTTCCAAAATTTAATCTGGCTGTATGTCTGTCACTTTCTCCCCTGGAACATGTGCCTGTCTTTCAAGCACCTGTACAGACATCCATTCACTCAGGCTGACAAACACTGGGGCTTAAAACAAAGCACATGGATGACAGAGAGTTAAAGAGGGATGGCCATGACACAGTGCTTCATGACCATATATGCGTCTCGACTACTCGGATGGTATCCAGGATCATTACTCTCACTGTCAAATTCACTAAATATTTAACATGGCATGATCCAACTGTATTAACTTGGGCAACAATCTCAAATGCCTACCAGGGCTGGGCAGGAGACGCAAATGGGCCCTGAGACAGAAGTAAGCTGTGCCGTCTACAGCAAACACAAGTGTGGATGCCCTGTGTTGCTACTCTGGTCTAGGTGAAGAGCCAAGTAGGACTACAGACCCAATATTGCAGGAGTCATTTTTCAAGAGAAGCCAGAAATGCAGACCTGTGTATAAAATCTCCTGCCACTTAAGTATTATACTAATTTAAAATTTAAAAGCAGTGCTAAGTAAACGAAATACACATGATCTCTGGCTACAATGAATTAGCAGGTAAAGAAGAGACATAACTGGATGTTCTCTAAGACTGTATCTACCTCTGAAATTCTAATATTCTATAGTTGTCTTTAGATTGCTTATTCCTTGAAAGCCAAGGGCCAGTGAACTATCAGAACACTACAGTGATCTAAAGAGCAGCTGTTTATTAAATAGAACCTAAACGAAAGGGCATAATGACTATCTAAGAAACTCCACATCCAATGTGATAAAACAGAGGGAGGAACCCTGTCCCAAGCCTGAAACACCCTTGGGTTCCTGGCTTTGCTCTGCTAATTAGGCAGGCAGCCCAGGCATGCTGACATTCGAGGTCAGCAACCTTGAGCCAAAAGCCCAACAGGAATCTTAAGATGTTCCAAAGAGAGAACACGTATGGAAAAGGATTATAAATAGGGTACTGTTTTTAAAAAATAAGAAACTGATTTCTTACCTCAAAGTCAATGAGCTGTAAATCAGCTACCAGCGTGCTAAGGAGCCCACTGTTATAGAGTTCTTGAGCAAGCTGAGCCACTGCTTCTGTCTGAGGCTCTTTTTCATTTGTGCCATACAGAATTTCTTTCATGGCAACCAGATTTTTGGAAACTTCTTCTGTAGCCTAATTTTAGAGAGAGGGGTTGGGGAAGAGGAGAAAAAACAATTCATTTTAACAAACATATAACACATCAACATTTGCCAAATCACCTCTCTATATTATAGACCCATGGACCTATGAACAAAAAGCAAAGTGGGCAAGCTCTATCCTTGCCCTCAGGGGCTGAGTGCTATACACGCGTGCACATGGGGACCAGCATGCACACTCCACAGGAAGGCCGGCATGTGTACAACACAGACAGCCAAACACTGAAAACCATGTTTATGTACGGCAGAAACAAAACAGGGAGAAAGCTTCAGTTCCTCAAGTGGGAGACAAACATCACCAAAGAGGCAACTGGGCCAATCCCCAAGAATGAAGAGATTCTGACAATAACTGAAGATAAGGAGTGGCATGAGCTAGTGATGAGGGAGAAGGGAAAGTACATGGCCTATCACAGAAAAGATGTGGCGGGAATAAGGGAGAGAGCAGAATATGGCTTTGAGTGCAAAGCTAAGGTGTTAGTGATAGATAAAAAGTCATTAAAGAGCTTCTACTTCTGCTCAAGACAGAGGTATAAGGGCCAGATTTACCATTCCCCATGAAAAAAGACAAATAAGTAGGGTAAGATATATGGAACGACTGTTTTTTTTCTTTCGAGACAGGGTTTCGCACTGTCGCCCAGGCCTGGAGTGCAGTGGTGTGATCACAGCTTACTGCAGCCTCAACTTACTGGATTTAAGCAATCCTCCTGCCTTAGCCTCCTAGGTACTTGGGACCAGAGGTGTGTGCCACCATGCCAGACCAATTTTTGTATTTTCAGTACAGATAGGGTTCTGCCATCTTGCTCAGGCTGGTCTCAAACTCCTGGGCTCAAGCACTCTGCCCAACTTGTGCTGGGATTATAGGTATGAGCCACTGTCCCTAGCCAAAACAATGACTTTTAAATACTGGACTTCAGGCAGCACAAGACAGGGATCTCTGAGAGAAGGAAACAAATGAGGGGAACTTCATAATTACCCCAGTTTCTTGCTAGGCCACAGCACAGGGAGGGGGAAGCCAGCCAGAAGAGGTGGTCTCCGTGAGTTGAAGAGGCAGAGCTGGCAACCCAGGGAGGCCAAGAAGACTAGAGTTTACAGGGAAGAGTGGCAGAGAGGAGAGAGCTACAAAGAAAGAGCATGGCAGAGACTGGCAGAGCCCACTCATGTCTTCAACTGAGTACTGATAACCACGTGTGTAAGGAAAGTAGCCAAGGCTAGGGATCAGGACCTTGGAGCTCACACAGGGCTGGAAATAGCTCTTGTTTCCTACCAGCCTAATGGAAAACCTCATATTCATCAGTCATCAAGCAAGTACTCAGGGGGTTTTGTCTCAGTAGTTACGCGAAATTAATCCTAGGTCAAACTCTGCTCTGGTCCTGCCCAACAAAGCTTAACGGCAATCCTGGAAAGGAACAAAACTGGAAAACATGACTAATAATAATGAGAAGAACTAATCAACAGAAACAGCTGTAGAAATGGCACAGAGGCAAAAATTACTCAACAAGGACATTAAAGTATTTACTACAACTGTTTCAATATGTTCAAGAGAAATGTAATGTGTTA
Organism: Cacajao melanocephalus; assembly: GCA_963573385.1. Taxonomy (NCBI): domain Eukaryota; kingdom Metazoa; phylum Chordata; class Mammalia; order Primates; family Pitheciidae; genus Cacajao; species Cacajao melanocephalus. The sequence goes on along the minus strand of CAUYLG010051758.1, from coordinate 33,754 downwards.
AGTAGAGAAATGAAAGGCACAAAAACCACCTGAACAAAACACTTAGAAACAAAACTACAACGTCTAAGATAAAAATTACACCAGATGGGATTAATAGCAGATTAGATAGTACAGAAGAATAGTTAACACAAAGTTTAGTTTGTAGGCTCTCTTTTAGTAAACACAAAGAGAAATCCTACAAACTATCTAAAATGAAACTTGGGAAAAAAAGGACATCTCATTAGTGAGCTAGGGCATGATGTTAAGCCATCTCACAGATGTGTAACTGCAGTCCTCAAAGGAGATGGAATGGCAGACAAAATATTTGAAGACATAATGGATGAATGTTTTCCAAATTTAATAAAAACTGTAATTTCATAGAGCCAAAACATTAAAAAATCCCAACCATGAGAAACAGAAGACAATACCAAGGTACAGAAAAATCAAATTGCTTAAATTCAGTGATAGAGAATCTGAAAAGTAGCCAGAGGAAAAAATATTATGGTCAAAGACTCAAAGAACAACAACAGACTTCTTGACAGAAATGATGCAAGTCAAAAAGAATAGTGGAGGAACATTGTTAAAATACTGAAAAACACAACCAAATTGTCATCCCAGAATTTTATACCTAGCAAAAATATCTTTCAAAAACAAAGGCAGAATAAAAAGTTTTTGAGACACAGAAAAGTAGAAAAATTTCATCACCAGAAGACCTGTACTTCATGAAATATTTAAGGGAGTCCTACTGGCTGAAGAAAAATGATTCAAGATGAAAATCTGTAAATACACAAAGCAATGAAAAGCAATGGAGATAGTAATGTGGGTAAATATTAAACAAAAATTTCCCCATTATTTAAAAGACAAATGGCTCTTTAAAGCAAAAATAACAACGTATTCTGGCGTTATATAAGTAGAACAAAAACATATGGTAACAATAGCTCAAAGAGGGGTAATAGAGGTATACAGGTATACTGTTGTCAGGTTCTTACAGTACTGAAGTAGTATATTTCCTGAAGATGGACTATAGTAAGTTAAAGGTGTATACTATAAGCCCTAAAAGCAACCACTTAAAAAAACCACCCCAAAACAAGAAGATTTATAGCTAATAAACCAAAGAAGGAGACCCAAGTAGAGTATTAAAGAGATGTAACATAAAGGCTACAAAAACTTTATATAAACTGAAGCATTTATGATCAGACATATATTTCAGGGAGATTATTTTGCACAGATTCACAAAACCTCAGCATTTAATAGTACTCAGAGGATCATGTAGTTTCATGGTACTCAGTTACGTAACCTTCTAACCTTCCTACCAAATCACACTGCTTTACCTTAAATATTTCCAGTAATATTAGCAGAATTCAGAATCAAAGAGTGTTAGACAAATTTACAATCAGACAACCATTGCTTCGCTACCCTGTCGGCTGACCCTGGGTTTATACTGCAGATCAGGCAATATTTTAACTTTTCTTCCACATAAATCTTGTATTTGAAGGCAGCTTGCCTAAATTCCCTAAGTTGTCATCTTTTTCAGAAAACCTCCCCTCAGGTTCTTTGATTAACCTCCTTAGAAAGGCAGAGCTAACATTTCAGCCCTATCCAGAACGGTACAATGCAGAAGACACCAGACCACCACTCCTCCATTACAAATGTTAGTGTAGCCCAGGGCTACCTTTTAAGAATTTTTGCTATTATACTGTATAACTGACTCAGGGAGAGCTTACAGTGAACAAAACGTCTTTGGCTTTCACAGGAACTGACTGGTAAAGACAGGTCTTTCCAAATGTTAAACTGGGGTGAATGACACTGCAATGAAGACTGTAACTCTTCTGTTTAATCTCATCGGCCCATCATTCAAGATTATGGAGGTAACTCTGGATTCTGATGGCCATCCAATGTATTAGCTACTGCTCTCACACTTGTATTGTATGAGAATCTCATATGTGTGCCTCCCATGACCTGCCTCAATCACTGACCAAAATGCTGGAAAGAAATGATGCATAAATAGAGCCCATCATCATGCCTTTGAATCATCATGCTCCTTTCAGTGATTATCTACTACAAATCTTGGGGCAGGGCTGCTCAGTCATGTATATATACAACTATTTCCAAGTTATATTCAAAAGGTCTTTTGTCAAATACTTTGATAAAATTATACTATTTCTTTCCTATTTACTGACAATGAGAAAATAAAATGAAGTTATTTGGTCTGACTTTTTACTATTGCCTACCCTAATATCTACTGACTACAACATTTTTTTCTAAATGCTTATAAATCATCCTCCTAATAATCCCATTATGAAACCGTACTCAGTATTAATGCTAAGCCGAGTCTACCTTTTCCAGTCTGCTGTTACTACTTCATTCTTGGTAATGTCTTAGAGATCTCTGAAGGTAGCTCATCATCCCATATGCAAATTCAGTAACCCAGAACGTAATTTTTCTGGGCCAAGAGAAAAATCATTTAGCAATAGTAGGTGTCCCCTTACAATCTATCTGCATGTGTTGCGTTTTCCACTCCATTTTACTATCTCTATTCTTCAGATGATTCTCTTTGACAGGAAGAATCTGATACCTAATAGGTTTTGTGAATGCATTATCTACTGATTCTGTGTCAGTGATCCTAAGCAGCAGGCCTGGGCTTCCTTTGCTTCTCTGGTTAGATCAAAGTTTTAAGCTCTTAATGACTCTTCATGTACCTGAGTTTATACTTTTCTTTGAAATCATTATATGATTTTAAGTGTGAATTCAAACCATATTCTATTCTGACAGCAAAAGATGAATAAGAAAGAAGAGGGGTGAATACCTAAAGAGTACATTCAGATTTCTTTGTGAGGTAACAAAATATCCTAAAATTCACTGTGGTTATGGTTACAGATATTTGTGAATAAACTAAAAACCACTGAATTGTACCCTTCAAATGGGTGAACTATATGGGAGGTGAATTATATCTCAATAAAGCTGTTTTCTGATCTTTTTACTTTTCAAGAAAAAAAAAGGAAAGAGAGAGGCAGGAACATAATTAGAAAGCTATTTATGGCCAGGTGCAGTGGCTCATGCCTGGGATCCTAGCACTCTGGGAGGCTGCAGCATGTGGATCACTTGAGCCCAGGAGTTTGAGACCAGCCTGGGCAACACGGTGAGACTCCATTTCTAAAAAAAACAAAAGTTAGTTAGCTGAGTGTGGTGGCACAAGCCTATAGTCTCAGCTACTCAGGAGGCTGAGGTTGAGGCTAAGGCTGAGGCCAGGAGGCTGAGGCTGCAGTAAGCTGTGATTGCACCACTGCACTCCGACCTGGGTGACAGAGCGAGACCCTGTCTCAAAAAAAAAAAAAAAGATATTTATTATACTTCTGAGTTGAATGCTGTCATGGACTGGAATTCCCTAACCAGCTGACACTGCACCCACCACCTACATTAATTCTCACCTACTTTTGGATCTCCCCACTGCCACGCCTTCTTAGGAACTCACTCTGCCTGTTACCTCATCTCCTCATAGAGTCAATCTCCCCTCACCTAATTTCTTCCTATCAGTTTTAAACTTGATCAAGACTCCACTTGACAAAATCACATAAGCCCTCCTTAGATTCTACAACCCTCTCCCAGCTACTACCCACACCTCTTAATTAAATCTCTCAAAACATTTGCCTGTATTTACGATGGTGCATGTTTTTTTCCTCATTCACTCTTCAGCCCAATTCTTTTGGCTCTAGTCAATGACCTGCAGGCCATTAAATACAATTTTGTGTTTTTATTACACCTGAACTTTCCACAGGATTCGAAATTGCTGATTACACCCTCCTCTAAAAACCATTCTTCCAGTCCTCTGTGACTCACCACCACCCTTATTTTCCCTCCTAACTCACTGGTTGCTCCTTCTCTGTCTCCTTTTTGCCTCATTCACCCTAGGCCATTGAAACACACAGGGAATCCCTCAAAGCAGGGTACTAGGCCTCCTTCACATTCTCTAGACTCTTAGGTGATCTCATCCACACCCACTGCTTTAGTTAACAGTTAAATGCAGATGGCTCATAGATTCCTATCTCTAATCCAGTTCTTTTCTCCCAGGCCTTATCAGTACCTTTGTGCAGTTCTTCTCAAAATGTCTCAAATGTCTCCGCTTGTAATGTCTCAGGGTACCTCAAATTGAATACATCTAAAATAGAACCCAAGATCTTGCCCTAGTGCCTGGTATCCCTCCTTGTTCCCTGTTTCAAGTAACGATACCACTACTGATGTTATTACACGTCAGAAACTTGGGAGTCATCTTCAACTCTCCCCTCTTCCTCACCTTGCCTCAATATCTAATTCATCACTGACTCCCAAATCCATCCATTTATCCTCCTCTCTACCATCACCACCCAAATCAAAGTTCCCATAACTCTTGCCTAGATTAATACATAGTGTACTAACTGGTTTTTTTGGATTGTAGGGGGCCTAAAGGGGATGCATTCTCCACATCACACCCAGAATTATCTTTTCATAACATAAATATGAATAAGACATTGCCGTTGCTTAAAATGCTTCATAAATTACTGATGAATGGCTGAACATCAGCATTCTTGATCACAGGGATATAAAATCCAGAATACAACTGGATGTAGGGAAATGTGATAGTATCACACTATAAAGTCAAAGGCTTCCTATGTTTAATTGAGGCAGGCCATGGTGGCTCACACTTGTAATCCCAGCACTTTAGGAGGCCGAGGCGGAGGATCGCTTGAGTCCAGGAGTTAAGAGATCAGCCTGGCCAACATGGTGAAACCCTGTCTCTACAAAAGTTACAAAAATTAGCCAGCCATGGTGGCACGTGCCCGTAGTCCTAGCTACTCCGGAGGCTGAAGTAGGAAGATTGCTTGAGCTGGGGCGGCGGAGGTTGCAGTGAGCCAAGATTGCACACTGCACTCTAGCCTGGGTGAGAGAGCCAGGCTCTGTCTCAAGAAATAAAGTAGAATATTGAGTTGATACAGGGACCTAAAGGAAGTACACCTTTAACATCTCACTAAGGAAGCAGGGGGAAGAGATCTCAGTAGAACCCAGAAAGAAACGTTGCTACACCAAGCAGAGACTGTGCAATACACTTAACTCTGGCCAGAAAAAGAATAGGGCACAGCCTGCCTGGTTTATGCCTGGAAACATGAGGGAAGGAAGGGACCCGACTTGGACTCCTACCTCTTAACTTCCTCCAGGCTGCTGCTGGATCATTGAACAGGCAAAGGAAGATCATAATTGAGCAAATCTTTTAGTCACTGACAGAAAAGGAAAAATATTAGAACTGAAAATCAGAATCTCTGTTCAATACTGGACAAGAGCAGGTATAGTGGCTCACACCTGCAATCCCAGCACTTTGGGAGGCCAAGGCGGGTGGATGGCTTGGGCTTGGGAGTTCGAGACCAGCCTGGAAAACATGTTGAGACCTCATCTCTACTAAAAATACAAAAAATTAGCCGGGATGGTGGTGCACGCCTATGGTCCCAGCTACTTGGGAGGCTGAGGTGGGAGGACTGCTTGAGCCTGGGGGGCAGGGGTACGGGGCGGTGCGGAGGCTGCAGTGAGCTGAGATGGTGCCACTGGGTGGCAGAGAGAGAGCCAGAGAGACACCCTGTTTCAAAAAAAAAGAAAATTCTGTACAAGAACAGACTTCCCTCTAAGAATGGGCAAAGAAATAAATCACCAGGGATGTGAAACGATAACTGCAGTTTAAAGGAAGGGAGCCAGCTAAATAATTACAAGCAAATGTCTTCCTAACAAAGAGTTACAGCAGTGAGCAAGGAAAGAGACTGGCTGAGTGATTCAACGCTAGCCATTTTACTTAATGAGCATATGCCCTGAGCTTGGGTCTTGGTGTGCACCCACAGCTCATAGTGTGGACATGTCCTCAAGATGAGCCCAGTGAAAGCCAACAACTGCATCTGGTGCTCCACTGAAGAAAGAGCAGTCTGTTTCAATGCTGGAGGAAACACTCGCGGTGTTGGAAATCTTGAGTCATAGTACGCCCACACTGTTTACTGCTCTGTATGGACAATTAAGGGGTTTTCAAAGGTAAGTTTGGTTGTGATTTGCCTGGTGCTCAATTTAACTAACTCCTTGTGGTCTCACAGAGAAAATACTCTGGGAGAATACATACCAAACTCAGTATGGTTGTCTACCTGTGAGGCAGAGTTAAGAGTATTTTCTCTTGCTCCATTTCAGACTTGTTTGAATATTTTTTCTTACAATTCACACTCTACTTTTATTTAAAAAAGAAAAAGATGAGGTAAATTACATAGATCAAAATGATCATTATGTTGGTACTCATTGATTGATTTCTTCCTCCATTTTTCCTTTTTCATCCCTCCCCACGAGACATCCATCCTCCCACATTTTAAAGATTTATTTCTGACAAATAACCACATAACCATGGACAATTATAAGCTGATTGAACAAAAAGCTTTAAAAAATATCCAAATATTACCAAAAAATGATCAGAAAATTTTAATAAGTGTTTCACAAGAGAAGGCAATTCAGCAAGTATTTACTAACATCTTCATGCCACACACAGAACAAATAAACTTGGTTGTGGCTGGGTGTGGTGACTCACGACTGTAATCCCAGCGCTTTGGGAGGCCGAGGCAGGCAGACCACCTGAGGTCAGGAGTTTGAGACCAACCTGGCCAACATGGCGAAACTCCATCTTTACTAAAAAATGCAAAAATGTGCCAGGTGCAGTGGCACGTGCCTATAGCCCCAGCTACTCAGGAGGCTGAGTCACAAGAATCTCTTGAACCTGGGAGGCAGAGGTTGCAGCAAGACGAGTTTGTGCCACTGCACTCCAGCCTGGGTGACAGAGTGAGACTCCATCTCAAAAAAACAAAAACAAAAACTTGGTTGTTCTTGTTTAGTTTTGACTTGGTTCCCTCCATGGGAGCTCACATTAGTGACTAGGCCTGGGGCCCCAACTCTGGCCTGCAGGCATTATGTCAATATATTATCTGCCTTCTAACCACATCCTCCTCATCTCCCACCTCCATCTGTCCCCTCACACCTACTGAGTAGGGTATTCACACTTACAGCTCCTCCAAACACTGTATCCTTTTCAAGCTGCTGAATCATCACGTCACCTAATCCACTGACCCCTTACGACCACATTCTCGGTCCTGCCAAGACTCACATTTCAGGACCACTCATGCTAGCAGCTCATGTCTCCTGGTTCCCCTATACAATCTTGAATGTGCTTTATTCAAAACTTTCTCTACTTGAGCTCCCAAATTTCTGAGCATTGTAGAAAAAGTGACAGAACTTGTGTACATTTGGTTCACCAGTACACCATGGCATTCAACTTCAAAGCAGCTCAGAAGCATTCCTTTAAACTGGGTTGATTTCCAACCAGTAACTCCCAGGAGCACATATTTCAAACTGCTTCACTTTCCTCAAGAGCCGTCAGTCTCTCTTTACTCCTTTATCTGAACATCTAGCTTCACTCCTTCCATATTAACACAAGACTTTCTAATGAAAACATTTTCAACTTCCTCACTCCATTCTGATGTATTTCTGCATCCTCTCTCAAACCTGGCAACACACTCACAATCACTTGGGAAACTTTTAGAACAGATGACCCGTTCCCACAAGATACTTATTTTTCTTGAGACTAGGTTCTGCTCTTTCACCCAGGTGGGATGCAATGGTGTAATCATGTCTCACTGCAGCCTTGACCTCCCAGGCTCAAGCGATCCTCCCACCTCAGACTCCTGAGTAGCTGGGACTACAGGTATGCACCGCCACGTCTGGCCAAGTTTTAAATTTTCTGTAGCAACAGAGCCTCACCATGTTGGCCAGGCTAGTCTCAAACTCCTGAGCTCAAGTTACCCACCCACTTCAGCCTCTCAAAGTGTTGGGATTACAGGCACGAGCCACTGAGTCTGGCCCCAAGATACTAATTAATGACAAAAGGAAAAACAGTAATTTTCCAGTAGACACCACGTTAACCAAGTGATGTGACTGAACATCGTCACTAATGAGAGTATTGACATCTCTGCCTCCTGAAATGATGTACTGAAAAGGGCACTTCACTTCTGTGGTATTCTCGCAAACGCATAATCGACACTGAATCATGAAGAAACATCAGCCAAACCTAAATCAAGGGACGGACACTCTATAAAACAGCTGGCTAGTATTTCTCAGAAGTACCAAGGTCATAAAAGTCATAAGAAAGACTGAGGAACTGTTCCAGATCAAAGGAGCCCTAGGGAGATGTTACGACTCCTTAAATGTAATGTGTGATCCCGAATTGGATTTTGGTTCAGAAAAACGACATTAGTAGGACAACTGATAAAACTTGAAAAGTTAGTTATGCATTAGTTAATAGTATTAGTTAATAGTATTATGCATTGGTTAATAGTATTATACCAATGTTATTTTCTGTATTTTTATCATTCTCTTGTGGTTATAAAAGATGTTAACATTTAGGGAGACTGGGTGAAAGCTATTCTTCAAAACCATTTTGTAAGTCTGAGAAGTTCATCAATCCTCTTTTTGCCTTTTCTTCGCAGGTAAGGGGCATTCTACTTTAGTTCCAAGGCTGATGGCTCTCTCCCTATGCAGTGGAGAAAGGGCAAAATGGAGGTTGGCTTTGACTCAGGGACCCCTTTGCAAGTGTACCAGTTGTGTGGCCTCATGGAAACCTGTCGGGTCTTACTGGACCATCCGATAATTAAGGGAGCTGGATAGATGACCCCTGAGACCCATTCCATTTTGTTAAGACCTTAAATTCCAAATAAAAGTCTTCAATTCTCTTTTGCCCGGTCATCTACATTCCTACCCTCATCCTGGGCATCTCTGTCTCTACTCAAGCTAACCTAAAAGCCTAAGTGCTCACCTCCTTCTCTCTACTCTCAGAGCTCCTGCATTCAGATTCTTCTCCCTCCCACGACTCTTTCCTCCTCTGATGCCTCCAGCAGCTGTGACCTTATTTCAGTCACTGACCTTGTAGTGCTATAACCTCTCACATGTACCTCTCATCTCCCTCACATATTCAAGGGCTTTGGGAAGCACTTAAGATGGAGATTTACACATGGAATGACTTGATGATTTTGTTAACTGACTTAATTGGGAAGTTTCCTCAGTTGAATATGGTGTTCCAAGACACAGATGCTACACTTCTATGGACCAGTTAGCCTCACATTGCATTTCATGGGCAGACTGCTTTATCAACAGTAGCCAACTGTTTTATAAATACATGGTGAAAAAGAAAGATGTGACAGAACAGGCCCCCTTACAACAAACCCACTCACATGCCTGGGAAGTGATATGGATCATCCCTTACTGCTGACTTGTCTGGGAGAGAGGTATAAAGTTTTGTTTCAGTTCTTCGTTGTTTCCTTAGTAATGTATGATCCTGAATTGGATTTTCGTTCAGATAAAGGACATGAGTAGGCTTCTGAGAAGTGCTTCACTCTGTGTGGCTGCACAGAGCAGCCGTATGTGGTGGGAGTGTGGAGGCTCCAAAAGAGCACAGCACATAGAGGAAAGGGTCTGGGTGTGACAGAGCCTCTCAGATCAAGGCTCTGAGTTGAGAAGTGAAGTCCCTATGTCCCACGAGGCCAGGCATATTCATTCTAAACTATGGAGCCTGACTTTCACATATGATCAAATGATAACTTCATTTTTAATTATACTTAATAAATTTTTAAAAATAAAATATTTAAGTGATAGGATCAACTTATGTAGTAACCAATATCCCAAAGTTCACAGCTAATGCTCACCGCACTACTAACAATATCAGAACTAAACTGCTTTCCCTCCCAGGGTGAGGACACAGGTAACTATAGTCACGTGCCACATAACATCTTGTCAACAGCAGACCACACAGACAACAGTGGTCTCATAGATATAATACCATATTTTTGCTGTACCTTTTCTATGTTTAGATAAACAAATACTTGCCATTGTGTTCCAACTGCCTACAGCATTCAGTGTAGCTAACATGTTATAAAGATTTGTAGCCCAGGGGCAACAGGCTAGAGGAAATCGCCTAATGATGCATTTTTCAGAATGTATCCCTGTTGTTAACTAATATGTAACAGGACTTCAAGTTTCTAAGGACAGAGTCCGTAATAACCTCTTAGCACTAAGCTATGAGACTTTCCACTACCTGCTTTCCCACTAAAAAATAAAACAGGGTGGGGAAACAAGCAATTAGTAAGCCAAACATCAGTACAAATGGCCTTTTTAGAGATCACCAAAAGCTCAGGAGGTTTCGTTTAAACTCTCTTGACTTAAATCCAGTATTTCCACAGTACCTATCAGTGCACTATTTTACTGTCACTAGAGGCAACTGCTGATAAAAAATAGTGATACAAAAGTACAATTTCAGCAGACTCGAGAAGACAGCTCACATATCCATTAGTGCTTCTTCTATACCACATCCTTGAAGTACTCACAGCCTGTCCCAACACTCCTCCCCCAGACCCAAGCACTTGGTAGATTTAAACTGGCCTTACGTTAGGAAATATAAGGTGATAAGAAGGCTACTCCCAGATGGAGGGATAGGACTATATTTGGTGAGATACAAGACTGGGCTGCCTGCTTCATTGCCCCCAATTTTTAGTAGTAGGAAGACTAACCTCAATATAGAAAGCACCCTTAAAGACAAACATAGTAACATGGTTGAAGTATAGAAATGGCTAAGTCTGACATTAAAAACCTTACACAAGATTCTATTTCATAGTAATAGTAATAATCTTAAAAGGATAAAATATTCTTCCCTCTTATCAGAGGCAAAGGCCTTTAGATACACTGTTGGTAGGAAAATAAATTGGTACAATTTTACTGGAGGGTAATTTGGCAAAATGTACCAAAGGGCTTTAAAAGCTACAAGCCCTCTGACTCATTTCTGTAACTTCCTGTGAATTACACTTTTAGGAATTTGCTCTATGGAAACAGACAAGTACATAAAGGTAAGTACATGCAGTGTTATTTACAAGAGCAAAGAATTAGAAGTAAAAGTTACCCACTGAACTAGTTTAATCATGATATACCTGTAAAATGGAAAAACCATGGTAGGCTTTAAAAATAATTGAGGGCAGCGTGCAGTGGCTCATACCTGCAATCCCAGCACTTTGGGAGGTCAAGGTGGCAGATCACTTGAGGTCAGGAGTTTGAGACCAGCCTGGCCAACATGGTGAAATTCCATCTCTACGAAGAATACAAAAATCAGCCGACCACCTGTAATCCCAGCTACTTGAGAAGCTGAGGCACAAGAATTACTTAAACCTGGGAGGTAGAGGTGGCAGTGAACTGAGATTATGCCACTGCACTCCAGCCTAGGTGACAGAGCGGGATTCCATCTTAAAACAAAACAAAAGTTGAGATCCATATGAACATGAAAAGACGTTAAAAAACAAAAACAGGTTACCGGACAGCATGACCCCATACTCATTTACTTCTTTGCCCCAGAGAGACAGAGAGCAAGACAGAATAGGAATGAGAATCCCCACCATGTTAACAGTAGTCGTTTCATATGGTTCTGAATTAAGGACGAGCTTTTTTCTTTACAGTCTTGTATTTTCTGCTTTTTTTGGGAATAGACATATATATTAGAACATGACTTTGTATAGATGCAGAAATAAATTAGCATCTATGAAGGAAACAAAGATATTTCTCACACATATATGTGCACACACTCACACACACTTCCCCACTACCCAATGTAGAATTCCAATATACTAGTTAGTATAAAGTAAAACTAAAAAAGTGGATGAAGGGGCCAGGTGCGGTGGCTCACACTTGTAATCCCAGCACTTTGGGAGGCCCAGACGGGCAGATCACCTGAGGTCGGGAGGTCGAGACCAACCTGACTAACATGGAGAAACCCTATCTCTATTAAAAATACAAAATTAGCCAGGGGGTGGTGGCACATGCCTGTAATCCCTGCTTCTTGGGAGACTAAAGCAGGAGAATCGCTTTAACCAGAGAGGCGGAGGTTACAGTAAGCCGAGATCGCGCCATTGCATTCCAGCCTGGGCAACAAGAGCAAAACGCTAGCTTAAAAAAAAAAACAAACAACAAAAAAAAACTGGATGAAGGGAGAAAGAGCACCTGGAACCACGACCTACTTGTTTCTCCAGAGCAATGAACTATTGACACTCACAATCACTTGCATGGATCTCACGGGAATGATGCTGAGTGGAAGAAAGCTCATCTCAAAAGTTTACACACTATATGATTCTATTTATATAACATTCTTGAAGTAATAATTAGATAGACTTGGAGAACAGATTAGTGGTTGCCAGCAGGGGTTAGGGATAGGGGAGACGGGTCTGGCTATAAAGGCGCAGCAAGAGAGGTGGTGATAAAACAGTTCTATATTATGAGTGTCACAGTGGCTACAGAAGTGTGATACAATTGCATAGAGCTATATGCACACCCACATAAATGGTAAAACTGGTGAAATCTGAACAAGGTCTGTGAACTGTACCAGTGTCAATGCTCTGGTTTTGTTATTGTATATAGTTACGTGAGAGGTTACCATGGGGACATGCGTGAAGGGTACATGGGTTCTCCTGCACTCATTTCTGTGACTTCCTGTGAATTAATTAATTTCAAAACAAACAAAGCAAAGCAACATAAGAAGACTTCTATAGCATAAGACCTCTTGCACTCCCCCTCAGTATACCCTTAGGGTGTCTATAAGGCCCTTTTCATTCTACCAAAGCTTGTAACTCTAGCCTTACTTCCTACCATTCCTCTTTATCTCCACCCCTTAAGTCACACTGAACTTGTCACTGTTTTCTGAACATGCCATAGTTTAGGTTGTTTCAAATTCTGTTCCCTTTCACTCTCTGCTGCCCAAAACCTTAAAAACCGGCTTAAATGTCACTTCAAACCTAGTGTCATCTCTATACCTGTCTCTGACAGACGTTAAGTGCTTCATCCTCCTGATTCCCACAGAATTTTACCCACGTATCCAAGTCCCTCTATATTACATTATTCACATGTGTATTTCTTCTACTAGATTATAAACTCTTTAAGAACAGAGACAAGGTTTGACTCCTATGCCTATCTGCCCACACAGAGAGGGACTAAAACGTCTGTGGATTCAATCAACCTGGGGATCTCTTGCAAGAGATGCCAATGCAATTAAGTACAGTAGACTACAACAAAAGGTATCCACGCATGAAAAAAACGTTAACTCCAACGTGCACCAATGTTGATAAAGTCATCTTTTTGGAAAAATTTTTAAGGGATCTACGTAGCAAAATTTTCCATGCCTGTGTTCATTAGTTTACGTAACTGAATTGATTCTAACTTACATGTAACTAGTTATTATTGTTAAGAAAGACCTCAAAGAGGCTGGGCGTGGTGGCTCACGCCTGTAATCCCAGCACTTTGGGAGGCTGAGGTGGGCAGATCATCTGAGGTCAGGAATTCGAGACCAGCCTGGCTAACCTGGTGAAAACCCATCTATACTAAAAATATAAAAATTAGCCAAGTGTGGTGGCAGATGCCTGTAATTTCTGCCACTCAGGAGGCTGAGGCAGGAGAACTGCTTCAACCCGGGGGAGCAGAAGTTGCAATGAGCCAAGGTCACACCATTGCACTCCAGCCTGGCCAACAAGAGGGAGAACAAGAGGGAGGGAAGGAGGGAGGGAAGGCGGGCGGGCCGGCAGGCAGGCGGGCCGGGCAGGCCAGCAGGCCGGCCAGCGGGCCTCAAAGAGGCCAGGCACTGTGGCTAACCCCTGTAATCCCAGCACTTTGGGAGGCCGAGGTGAGCGGATCACAAGGTCAGGAGATTGAGACCATCCTGGCCAACATGGTGAAACTCTGTCTCTACTAAAAAAAAAAAAAATTACAGGTGTGGCAGTGCATGCCTGTAATCCCACCTACTTGGGAGGCTGAGGCAGGAGAATTACTTGAACCTGGGAGGCGGAGGTTACAGTGAGCCAAGATCACACCACTGCACTCCAGCCTGGAGACAGAGATAGACTCTGTCTCAAAAAAAAAGAAAGAAAAGAAAAAAGAAATGACTCAAAGAGCTCAAATTTGGGAGGAATGGGGAGGCTTAAATTTTTTTTTTGAGTTTCTTTAAACCCAATCTTTAGCAAAAGAATCATTTTAAACAAGAGCCCCTAAATATTTACCAATTTATATTGACTGCCTGAAATATCAATTCATTCTAAAAGAAGAGATTAAATGACCTTGTTGAAAAAAGAAAAGTTCTACATCAAAGTAAATGAAGACACAGATGTGAAATGGAATCTAAAAGTGAACTGACAGATACTGTTGGTGCCAAGTATTTGATAATAAGAACAATTTTTACTATCACATTAATTCCAGTTATAAATGCTTTTTACCTCCCCCACCCCCACCTCTTTACTAAAGAAAATGTGTGAGTATTCTAAGCTGAATGATCATGGACTAAGAAAAGTCTATTAATAACCTTCTGGTGTCCAAGATTACTCTAAACAAGTTTAGTAACCATGAGTCACTGGCTAAATGGCCATGCTATGAAAAGGTTACTCCCTTTCCCCCTCTTAAATATGTCAGCAAACTTACTTCTCTCATGAAATGAGTGAATATAGCTATTCAACCCTGTGAACACAAGCATTCAACGTGAGGAAGGGAACCACCTATAAGCTGAGCAAGGCAGCCATACCTCCTTTGTACAGCATGTGGTGGCCAAGAAGTGTATAAATAGTAATCACATACATCCACATCTGTTAGGTTGTTGGCAGTGAAAGACTACGTCCCACCCCACCCCTGTCCCCTAGTCACCTAAAAATAAGGATGGTAAGATTGACTGCTTTTTTAAAATGTAAGAAAATTAGTTTTGTGTGTATTCTTTCAAAAGCTGTGGCATAGTTCCTAAGAGACTAGTCTATTTGTATCATACACGATTCTTAATGTGGTAACTGTGGATCATATAAAACAAATACAAGCATATTACAAATAAAGGAATAAATGCTTAAATGTTGTATTTATCATTCTGTCTATAAGATCACATGAAATGAATAGAAAAAGCCCAGGGATACAATGAATAAAGTGGAAAAAGGCATAATTTTACCATGGGTTTGGCAGAGCTAGGTGTGAATTCTATCTTTGACTCTAATATAACAGGTTACCTAGTAAATAACAGCTTTCTTCATCTGGATCACAAGAAATGGGAACCAATTCTGTCTCAAAATAAGATGGGGGACTCTATAAAAAGGCATCTTGCAAAGTATGGTGGAATATCAACGTAAGGATGTGTCAAAGACACAAAGCTTGAATTCCTTCTAGTACACTTAACTAAGTGGTCACTAGCCCATGCCAATACCTCTCCAAGGGTTTTGTTTTGTTGAAGAAACAAAAAACTTGCTATCTTCTGAAAAAGTCAACTTCCACTTACTGTTTTTCCTAATATCAAGACAAAACTGGGCTTCCTGCTTTATTTCCACTCATGGGTCTGAATTCTACCTCCTGCCACCATCAGTTCTAATCCTTTTGTCATATGATATGGTCTCCCAAATACATATTACTAAGAGCTACAGTCACTCCCTCTGCCCTACATTACTCTGCTCAACTCTTCTCTCTAGCCTGCACCTTACATCTTCAGGTCATTCAACTGTTCCTCACAGTAGGGTTTTGAATTTCTATGTCAGCCTGGTCAGTCTTCTCTCAGCACACTGCAGTTTCTCTACATTCTCAAGTGTGGACTTGCCCACACAGAGTAGAAGATCACTGAATTTCAATTATGTATTTCAAGTATTGCAGTCTAGCCTTCCAATGGCCTTTCTGGGTGCTTTATGGTTTCTAAGCCACATTCGCCCCAGTTGGTACATGAAGAGTCTTTTCTTATTCGCTACTGAGTTACAAATGATATACAATGAAGTCCATATATTTAAAGTAGGTAATGTGACACATATTTACACACTCATGAAACCATTATGATAGTGAACATATCTGTAACCACCAAAAGCTTCTTTATGCCCCTTTGTGGTCCACCTCCCTTTACCCCGCCACCCTTCCCTCACCCCATCCCCTTTCCCCCATACATCTTTACCAACTCTAAAGCAACCACTGATCTGTTTTCTGTAATTATGGATTAGCTTTGCTTTCTAGAGTTTTGTGCAAACAGAATTATAGACTGTGTGCTCTTTATAGTCTGGCTTCTTTTGCTCAACATAATCACTTTGAGATTTATCCATGCTGTGTGTACAGTTTTTTTTTTTTTTTTTTTTTTTTTTGCTGAGTAGTATTCTGTTACATGGATGTACTACAATTGGTTTATCCATGCATCTGGGCCATTTACAAATAAAGCTGCTATGAACATTTAGGCCAAAGTCTTTTCATGAACATGTATTTTTTGTTCTCTTGGGTAAATACTTAGGAGTGGGATGGCTAGATCATATGGCTGGTTCGAGTTTAGTTTAAGAAGCTGGCAAACTGTTTTCCAAAGTGGTTGTACCATCTTATATTCCCACCAACAGTTTCAGCTGCTATGTATCCTTGTCAACATTTGGTATAGTCAATATTTTCCATTTTAGCCACTCTGATAGCTGTGTAGTGGAATCTCCTTATGGTTTTACTTTACAATTTCCTAATGATTAACATCTTTGCAAGTGTTTATTTGACATCTGCCTATCTCCTTTAGTGAAATGCATCTACAAATATCTTGCCTACTCTACTAGATTGTTTCTTACCGTTAAATTTTGAGCATTCTTTATATATTCTAGATGCAGTCTTTTATCAGATATATGCTTTGCAGACCTTTTCCCAGTTTGTGGTTTGTCTTTTTCATTCTTCTAACAGTGTCTTCTGAAGAGCAGGTTTTAATTTTGATGAATTCCAATTTTTCAATTTGTGTTTTAAATGAAGTGTGCTTTTGGCAGAACATCCAAAAATTATTTGCCTAACCCAAGGTCACAAAGATTTTCTTCTGGCAACTTTATAATTTTAGGTCTTACATTTGGCTATGTGATCCATTTTGAGTTAATTTTTACATATGGTATGAGGTCTGAGTCCTAATTTCTGCCTACTAAATAGTTTCAGCACCAATTGTTGAAACAACTACTTTCTTTCTGCACAAATGCATTTATGCCTTTGTCAAAAATTAATGTTCCACACATGTGTAGGTCTATTTCTGCACTCTGCAAGCTGTTCCATTAGTATATTTGTCTGTCTTTACACTAACACCATACTGTTTTAACAACTGTTACCTTTTTTAGTCTTGAAATAAGACAGTGTGAGCCCTCCAACTTTGTTTTAGTGAGTTATTTTGATTACTCCATGTCTTTTGCACATCCATTCAAATTTCAGAATAAACTCTTTGATTTAAAAATCCTGCTGGAATTGCACAGACTCTCTAGATACACCTGGAGAGAAGTGACATTTTAACAATATTGAGTTTTCCAACCCATGAACAACATATATCTCCTGCTTATTTAGGTCAATTTCTCTTAGCAGTATTTTGCAGGTTTCAGTATATAATTCTTTTATCTCCTTTGTCAGATTTATCCCTAAGTATTTCATGTTTTTAATGCTATTCTAAAATGGTATTTCTAGCATTTCACATTTTTTATGCTATTCTAAATGTTAGTTTGTTTTCTTTTTCTTTTTTTCCATTCTTTTTCCCCCAATTATACCTAACACTCTTGAACACAGGGTATTTTTAAATTTCAATTTTGGACTGTTCATTGCTACTATACAGAAATACAATTGATTTTTGTATATCAACCTTGTAACCTGTGACTTGCTAAACTCATTTACTAGTCTATTAGTTTTGTAGATTCCTTTAGTTTTTCTAGGTAGATTATCATGTCATTTACAAATTAAAAGTTTCACTGCTTTCTTTCCAATCCGAATGACTTTAATTTCTTTTTATTGCCTGACTGCTATCGGCTAGAATCTCTAAGTACAAAGTTGAATAGCTGTGGTGAAAGTTGATATCCTTGTCATCTTCTTGATCTCAGAGGTAACATGATTTAGCCTTTCACCAATACAAATAATGCTAGCTGTAGTATTTTTGCAGATGCCCCTTCTCAGCTTGAGAAAGTTCCCTTCCTCTATTCCTAGTTTGCTGAGATTTTTTTTTTTAAATCAGGAATAGATGTTGGGTTTTTCTTCCCCTTTTCATCAACTGACATGTACTTTTTCAATACAGTGAATTATACTGATTAACTTTGTAATATTATACTAGTTCTGCATTCTAAGAATAAACCTCACTTGGTCTATTATCCTATAGTTAGATTCAATTTGCTAAAATAGAGAAATTCTGCATTTATGTTTGTGAGACATACTAGTCTGTAGGTTTTATTTTATTATAATACCTTTGTCTGATAATTATAATGCTGACCTCACAGAATGAGTTAAGAATGATTTCTTTCTGTTAAATTTTCTGGAAATGTTTACATAGAAATTGTATTACTTCTTCCTTAAACATTTGGTAGGAATCTCTAACCAAGCCATCTGGGCCTAGTTTTCACAGTGGTAAGGGTATTAACTATGTAGGGTTATCAGGTTATCTACTTTTTCTTGAGTTAGCTTTGGCAATTTGTGTCTTTGAAGTTTGTCCGTTTCATCTAAGCTGTCGAGTTTAATGGCATGAAGTTGTTCATCTATTCCCTATTAACCTGTGGAATCTGGTAATATCACTACAGAAATCTCTCATTCCAGATAATGGGAATTTGTGTTTTCTTTTTCCTAGTCAATTTCAGCTAGAGTTTATCAATTTTACCATTAAGTTTTTTTTTTTTTTTCGGTTTAACTGATTTCTGGTTTGATAGCTATTTCCTTTTTCCTGCTTCCTTTGTATTTAATTTGCGCTTCTTTCTCTAGTTTTTCAGGTAGAAACTCAGAACTTTCTTCTTTTTAAATATATTTTATCATAGATATTGAGTGCTAGAAATTTCCCCAAGTAAAGCGTAGCAGCATCCCACTAATTCTGAAATGTGTTTTTGGTTTTATTTCACTCAAACTACTTTCTTCTTTCTTGAGACAGGGTCTCACTCTGTCAGTCAGGCTAGAGTGCAGTGGTGCGATCTCTCAGCTCACTGTAGCCTCCATCCCTGGGCTCAAGCTATCCTCCCACCTCAACCTCCCGAGTAGTTGGGACTACAGGCACACGCTACCACGCCCAATTTTTTTGTATTTTTAGTAGAGAAGGGGTTTCGCCATGTTGGCCAGGTCGGTGTCAAACTTCTGAGCTTAAGTGATTTGCCCATCTCAGTCTCCCAAAGTGCTGGGATTACAGGCATGAGCCACTGTGTCTGGCCTCAAACTACTTTCTAATATCTTCTTTGATCCATGAGTTATCTAGAAGTATATTTAGTTCCTAAATACTTGGGGTTTTTCCAAGGATTTTTCTGTTATTCATTTCTAACTGAATTCTACTGCAGTCATGGAACACCCATTGTATGACTTTATCCTTTAAAATGTGCTGAGACCTTTTTCTTTGACCCAGAATATAGTCTACCTTGGTAGATCTTCCATGTGAACTTCAAAAGAATGCGTAGGTGTGTTCCACAGCTGTTGAGTGTTCTATATATGTCAATCAGGTCAAGTTGGTTGACAGTATCATTCTGGTCTACCTAGAAAATCCTTGCTGATTTTCTGCCTGCTTGTTCTATCAGTTCTTGAGAGTGGGGTACTGAAATCTCCAACTATTAATTGTGACTTTAACTACTTCTTGCAGTTCTATTAGGTTTTATTTTGCTTTATTTTGAAGCTCTGTTATTAAGTGCATAAATGTTTAGAATTACCGTATCTGTTGGAACATTTGACCCCTACTTTATCATAAAATGACTTTCTTTATCCCTGGTAATATTCATTGCCCCAAAGTCTATTTTGCCTGCGATTAGTAGAGCCACTCCAGTTTTCTTTTGATGAGTGTTAACAAAATTTATCTTTTTCCATTCTTTTTACTTTTAACCTATTTGTGTTGCTATCTGTAAAGTCCATTTTTTAATAGGCACCATACAGTAGGGATTTTTTCATCCAATCTGACAATCTCTGCTTTTTAAACGGGTTATTCAGACCATTTATATTTAATGTGATTGATACAGTACATCTGAGCCTATAATCTTGTTATTTGTTTTCTATATCCCATCTGTTATTTAATTCCCTTCCTCCATTTTCTGCCTTCTTTTAATTAAGCATTTTTAATGATTTTGTTTTCTTCGTTAACATACGGTCTGTTTTTTAGATAGAGAACAGAGCCATACTTTTATTTGCACTGTGTTTTATCAATTAATATTATACATTCCCTCTAACCACACTGACCCACCACCTCCAGCTAATTGACCCTTTTTTGGTGCCTAATTCAGGCACTCATAGAATTTGCTATTCTCCTCCAATTTTTGTCATTCACAAACTTGGCTAATTAAATCCTTTAATTCTCTTCATATAAGTCAATCACAATGAATGTCAGCTTAGACTTGAGAACTGTTATCCTATAAATCACTAAAACCCTGTCAACAAGCTCACAATGATTCAATCACCACATCCATTAGGTATGATTATTTATCTAATCAGGAAAAATATCCCCAATCATCCTTAAATATAGGGAAAGATGATTAACAGAAACCTATATGGACAATACCACTAGTAGAGATCTCTTGAGTGAGGACATTTACTAATTCTGTGGGCAGAAGCACTGAACAGAAATATAATATAGTACTTGGCCACCATCATCACAGAATCGAGAACAATATAGTACTCTCTTCTCAGTCACAAATTCAATATATAAACTATTACACTAGTCTTAGCTATATATATATATATATTCATATATATAAATATGTGTGTGTGTGTGTGTGTGTGTGTGTGTGTGTATATATATATATATATATATAAAATTTTTTTTTTTTTGAGATTGAGTCTCACTCTTACCCAGGCTGGAGTTCAGTGGCATGATGCTGGCTCACTGCAACCTCCACCTCCTGGGTTCAAGCGATTCTCCTGCCTCAGCCTTTTAAATGGCTGGGATTACAGGCACCCACCACCATGCCTGGCTAATTTTTGTATTTTTAGTAGAGATGGAATTTCACCATGTTGGCCAGGCTGGTCTTAAACTCCTGACCTCAGGTGATCCACCCTCCTCAGCCTCCCAAAGTGCTAGGATTACAGGCATGAGCCACTGTACCCGGCCAGCAATATTTGTTTTAACTAATTCAGAAAACGTATTAAGAATTCAGAAGAGTACGAGATGACAGTGTTTCATGTTATTAAAAACTCTGTTCTCTATTCCATTTTCAATAAATACACCTATTTGTTGAGCTCTATCTTTGAAAGACTGATGGTCTAACCCGGGGAAAACAGTAAGCAAGTATCATTAAGTATACTGCCCAGGAAAATACAGGAAGGTAAGGGGGAGAGGAATGCCACAGAGTAGGCTTGCCTTTTACATAGCAGGTTGAGTGAAAAGTGGCATTTGGGCAAAGACCTGAAAAAGACAGGAGGTAAGTCAAATAGAGCACTAGGCAAAGAATCTTTCAGGCAAAGGAAAAAGCCAAATGCAATGGTCTGCAGGCAGGAGTATGACTGGAGTGCATGAGGAAAGGAGATCAATGTGATGAAGAACATTAAGAGACAAGACCACTAAGGTCATGGGCCTCATTGTTCAGGGCAGGAGTTGGCATTTATGAAAAAGAACAGACAGCAAATATTTTAGGCTTTGCAGGCCATATAAGGTCTCTGCCTCATATACTTCTTTGCTTTTTTAACCAACTCTAAACGTAAAAACCATTTTCAGCTCACGAGATTGATAAAAATAGACCTTACAAGATTTGCCTGCAGAACTTATTTTAGGCCCCTGTTAGGACTCTGACTTTTACTCTAAGGAATATATTATTTGACTCATGTTTTGAAAGAATCACTATGGTTGTAGGGAAACCAAGGGAGACTAGTGAGCAGGACACTGCAGTAATCCAGGACAGAGAAAATGACAGCTCAGTGGGAACAAAAAAATGGGGAGAAGTGATTAGACTCTGGACTCTTTTCTTTTTCCAGATAAAGTGGATAGATCTGGGGAGTGAGAAAGTAGTCATGGGTGACCCTTAAGACCTTTGACCTGAAAAACTTAAAGGACAGAGTTCTGCTAATGATGAGAGTGAAGAATGTGGGTGGAACAGGTTTTGAAGTATGCATTTTGCTTCAAAACAGAGTAGAACTTATATCTGTAAAGTTTCAAAATGATCCTGCTGTGAAGAGAATTGCTTTAAACATGATTTGGGAAGAAATGGCACTTTAACTATATTCCATATTTATATCTGGTAACACAGACCAGGTAATTCTTATCCCTCTGAACAAAGTCCTAAAGATTTCTTCATAGAGGTTCAGCGTGCTTCCTGATGAAAGTGTTCCTGGACATCTTATACTGTTTTTTTGTTGCTACAGCGAATTAGTTACTTTTCTGTAAAATTACATTTTCTAGATATGGTTGGTGATATGATTGGGATATCAGTCCCCTCTAAATCTCATGCTGAAATGTAATCCCCAGGCTAGGCATGGTAGCTCATCATACCTATAATCCCAGCAATAATTGGAAGGCCAATTTGGGTGGGCTGTTTAAGACCAGGAGTTTGAGACCAGCCTGGGTAACACTGTGAGACTCGGTCTCTACAAAAAAAATAGAAAAATCTGCCAAGCATGATGGCATGTGCTTGTAGTCCCAGCTACTTGGGAGGCTGAAGATTGATTAAGCCTGGGAGGTAGAGGCTGCAGCAAGCTATGACCGTGCCACTGCACTCCAGCCTAAGTGACAGAGTGAGACCCTGTCCCAAAAAAATACCACATAACCCCAGTGCTGGAGGTGGGGCCTGATGGGAGGTGTTTGGATCATGGAGGTGGATCCCTCATGAATGGCTTGGTACCTTCCCCACGGTAATGACAGCCGTCTTGCTGTGGGGTCATGAGAGATCTGGCTGTTTTAAAGAGTGTAGCACTTCCTAGTCACTCTCTCTCTCTCTACAGCTCATGTGACATCTGGTTGTTTTAAAGAGTACAGCACTTTCTAGTCATTCTCCTCTCACTTCCTCCATCTCTCTCCTGCTGTTGCCATGTGACATGCTGGTTCTCTACGGCCTTCCACTGTGACTGTAAGCTTCCTGAGGCCTCATCAGAAGCAGATGCCAGCACCATGCTTTTCTGTAAAGCCTACAGAACTGTAAGCCAATTAAACCTCTTTTCTTTATAAATTACCCAGTCTCAGGTATTCCTTTAGAGCAATGAAAAAACAGTATAACACTGTTTAGGAAAGCTATGAATATTCTATTCATATAACCACCCTAATAAACTCTTATTTTCCCATTACTTATCTTGTATTTTGTAAATGTTTATAAGTATCTCTACATTAATTTTCCCTCTTTATTTGCAATAGGTATATTTTTTATTTCTAAACCACTTCTTTATGCATTGATTAGAATTTCTAGAACAATGCTAAATAGGTTGCAAGCACCTGGGTTTAATGTCATTAGATTTTCAGTATAACATCAATTGTTTTTCACCATTTTTAATTTAGTGATTCAATTTTCATCTTTCCATTGTTTTCAGGTCTCAGTACCTTCTTCACCATTTGTATTAGTTGCTACTTCCTTTTGAATCCTGATAAGAAAGTGAATAGGAAATTCCAGGGTTTTTCCCTCCTAAACTATTTCAGCATAAGTAATTTGCATGGACTGCTCTTCAGAAAACAAATGGGATGTACATATAAAGTGCCTTTGGCTCCTTATAGAATGACTGGTTATCTTGAAGAAAAGTACTTGTATCATTATTTCAGCATAAGTTGAACTAACTGCTTTTGTTACTGGAAGAAAGATTGACAAATTATTCAGACTTGAATTATTTGGCAGATGTTTTCTCCAAAATGATTGAAATTAACCTGTCACTTGAAGGAAAACGACTAACTGTATTTGTTGCCAAATCTGAATTCTGAAATTTAAATACATCATGGATAAGGTTGACCACATCCCAATACTTAAGACTATTCTAATGAGATCAGTGGTGTTATTTTAAAAAGTTTATCTTTACAATCTGTATGTGTCAACATTTGGGAAATCTGTATATGTCAGTGATCCAATACAGACACTCCTCATCAACTGATGATGGAGCTACCTGCAGATATAACCATCAGGAGTTGAAAATATTGTTAAGTCAAAAGTGCATTTACTATATATACACCTACTCCACAAAACATCAGAGCTGAGCACGGCTTAGCTAAAATGTGCTTGGAACACAATAACCTACCATTGGGCAAAATCCTCTTACACAAAGCCTATTTTATAATAAAGTGTGGAATATCTCACATAATTTACTGAATATTGTAATGAAAGCGAAAAACAGAATGGCTGTATGGGTACTCAAAGCATGGTTTCTATTGAATGTGTATCTATTTTGCAACACTGTAAAGTTGAAAATTCTTAACTCAGGGATCATTTGTACTTTTTTTTTTTGAGACAGAGTCTCACTCTGTCACCCAGGCTGGAGTGCAGTGGCACAATCTCAGCTCACTGCAACCTCTGCCTCCCCGATTCAAGCAATTCTCCTGCCTCAGCCTCCTGAGTAGTAGGAACTACAGGTGCGTGCCACCACGTCAGGCTAATTTTTGTATTTTTAGTAGAGACAAGGTTTCACTATGTTGGTCACGCTAATCTCTAATCCTGACCTCAAGTGGTCCATCTGACTCAGCCTCCCAAAGTGCTGGGATTACAGGCATGAGCCACCACGCCCAGCCACCATCTGTACTTTCTAAATGACCAAAACATGTTATAAAATCATGTACTGGTAAAAGTTCCTTTCAAAGTACAGAATATAAAAAGTACATTCATATAGTTTCATGCTCTGTAATGCAACCAAGAAACCACCAATTGTGTGGTATTAAATATTTTAAATTATCTGAAAGGCTATTAAAATAGTGGTCTATGTTCCAACTACACATCTATGAGGCCAGATTATTTTTGTTTTGTTTTGTTTTTTGAGAGAGAATTTCGCTTGTCACCCAGGCTGGAATGCAGTGGTGTGATCTCAGCTCATTGCAACCTCTGCCTCCCAGATTTAAGCAACTCTCATGGCTCAGACTCTCAAGTAGCTGGGACTACAGGCGTGCACCACCATGCCTGGCTAATTTTTGTATTTCTAGTAGAGACAGGGTTTTGCCATGTTGGCCAGGCTGGTCTTGACCTCCTGGCCTCAAGTGATTTACCTACCTCAGCTTCTCAAGGTGTTAGAATTACAAGCATGAGCCACCGTGCCCAACTTTAAGTATATATTTTCTTTATATACTTAAAGCAAAATAATGTTTGAACAGTTTGAATACAAACATAGATATGAGAATTCAGCTGTTTTCTATTAAGCTAGACACTGAGATTTTCAAAACTTAAAACAATGCTACACTTCTCACTTAATTCTTTGTTTTGGACAATATGGTTATTTTTCATAAAAACCACATTATTTATAACTTGTAATGAGCTTATTACTTTTAAATGCATTAATAAATATTTAAAAATTTTTCAGTTTTAATTTCTAATAAGGTAGCATCAATAGATAAAGCATCTGTACTTACACAAATCTCTTCTGGGTCCTCAATAATAAAATAGATCTTGAGACCCAAAAGCTTAAGAAATGTGCTCTATCATCACATCAGTACATTCTATTGCTTTTGTGGCACTTGCTGCCACCTGAAATTCTTACTCAGTTATGTTTACTCATTTACCTGAAATTCTTACTCAGTTATGTTTACTTATTTCTGTCCAGCTTAATTAGAACAGAAGCTCAGAAAGAACAGCAACCTTATCCATCTTACTGAGTATTACGTCCCCAGTGCCTAAAATCTGACCAAGCATTTAGTAGGTGTTCAGTATGATTCTGATGAACAGAATGAATGTAATGGGTACACAACATATTTAGCCACAAAAAAAAGATGAACTATTTTAATTTTTTTTTTTTTCGAGACAGAGTCTTGCTCTGTCACCCAGGCCTGAGTGCAGTGGCACAATCTTGGCTCACTGCAACCTCTGCCTCCCAGGTTCAAGCGATGCTCCTGCCTCAGACTCCTGAGTAGCTAGGATTACAGGTGCGAGCCACCACACCTGGCTAATTTTTATATTTTTAGTAGAGATAGTTTCACCATGTTGGTCAGGCTGGTCTCGAACTCCTGACCTCATGATCAGCCTATCTCAGCCTTCCAAAGTGCTGGGATTACAGGTGTGAGCCACCGTGCCCAGGTGAACCATTTTTAATTTATGGGACATACATATTGTCCTTTCATCAATTTGCAGTTTTAGGATAAGGATAAAGGAATACTACTGAGGGAAGTTCAGCAGGCAACTATCACGTCTACTCTGTGGGGTCTGCTCTCTCCTGACTGCCTCTAGAGTCCAGTCATGGGTAACACCTCTGCTTTTTGCGGGCTGTAGCCGCCTCCACCTCGTGGAAGGCCCATAGGCTATCAGGACTTCTGCATGTTTCCTAAAGTTGAAGATGTCCAGCAGTGAGAGGGAGGCCAACTTAAGTGCTATTACCTTCTGAATTAGTAGATGTTAACGTGGTTCAGTCAAACTTCTGGAGGTCACTTTGTTTCTAGTTTCTGGAGCTAAACTTTTCATATTTTTATATCCCATTGACCAATAAAACGAGAAATGTACTTGAATTCCGTGTTTACAGTATCACTTACCTTACCCAAGGAAATTCTCTTAGAATCTACATTCTCTTATTAAAATTGTTTCAGTTAATCTAGTTTCCCAGTCCAAAGGGCATTAGAAACATTGAAAAGAATGAGAAAATGAAAGGAAGCTGGGTTAAGCTTAACATCAGTTAGCAGCACATACCAAAAGATTACAACAAGCAATAAAAGAAAATACAGACAGAGCAGAAATGATAGCTCATAGGCACCGAAGCTAGGACCATTTAGAGTAGGAATAATTAGTTATATACTCGTCAAACTCACCTGGAAGCATCCATACTACACTGCAGTATAACAATACTTGTAAGAGAAATCCTGGCTGGGTGCGCTGGCTCACGCCTGTAATCCCAACGCTTTGGGAGGCCAAGGCGGGTGGATCACAAGGTCAGGAGTTCAAGACCAGCCTGGCCAAGATGGGGAAACCCCATCTCTACTAAAAATACAAAAATAAGCCGGGCGTGGTGGCAGGCGCCTGTAACCCCAGCTACTCAGGAGGCTGAGGCAGAGAACTGCTTGAACCCGGGAGGAGGAGGTTGCAGTGGGCTGACAGCGCGCCACTGCACTCCAGTCAGGGCGACAGAGCAAGACTCCATCTCAAAAAAAATAATAATAAAAATAGAAATCCCAAATCAACTCATGAATATGATATTCTATCTAAGAAGTAACAACAGATACAGATGATACAACAACTATGCTGCTTAGTACCCTGAACTGAGGTACCACCTTAGTTCTAGTACCATTGCGCTCCAGCCTGGTATTATTATTATTTTTTAAATTGCATTTTAGGTTTTGGTGTACATGTGAAGAACATGTAAGATTGTTGCATAGGTATACACATGGCAGTGTGGTTTGCTGCCTTCCTCCCCATCACATATATCTGGCATTTCTCCCCATGTTATCCCTCCCTAACTCCCCACCCCCCGCTGTCCCTCCTCTATTTCCCCCCCGACAGACCCCAGTGTGTGATGCTGCCCTCCCTGTGTCCATGTGTTCTCATTGTTCAACACCCGCCTATGAGTGAGAACATGTGGTGTTTGATTTTCTGTTCTTGTGTCAGTTTGCTGAGAATGATGGTTTCCAGGTTCATCCATGTCTCTACAAAGGACACGAACTCATCGTTTTTTACGGCTGCATAGTATTCCATGGTGTATATGTGCCACATTTTCCCTGTCCAGTCTATCATCGATGGGCATTTGGATTGGTTCCAAGTCTTTGCTGTTGTAAACAGTGCTGCAATGAACATTTGTGTGCATGTGTCGAACGATTTATAATCCTTTGTACATATACCCAGGAATGGGATTGCTGGGTCAAATGGGATTCCTATTTCTAGGTCCTTGAGGAATTGCCACACTGTTTTCCACAATGGTTGAACTAATTTACAGTCCCGCCAACAGTGTAAAAGTGTTCCTATTTCTCCACATCCTCATATATGTCTTCTTTTGTAGTCTGTTCATATCCTTCGCCCACTTTTGAATGGGCTTGTTTTTTTCTTGTAAATCTGTTTTAGTTCTTAGATTCTGGTTATCAGCCCTTTGTCAGATGGGTAGATTGCAAAAATTTTTTCCCATTCTGTTGGTTGACGATTCACTCTAATGACTGTTTCTTTTGCTGTGCAGAAGCTGTGGAGTTTGATTAGGTCCCATTTGTCTATTTTGGCTTTTGTTGCCAATGCTTTTGGTGTTTTAGTTATGAAGTCCTTGCTTATGCCTATGTCCTGAATGGTTTTGCCTAGGTTTTCTTCTAGGGTTTTTATGGTGTTAGGTCTTACATGTAGTCTTTAATCCATCTGGAGTTAATTTTAGTGTAAGGTGTCACGAAGGGGTCCAGTTTCTGCTTTCTGCACATGGCTAGCCAGTTTTCCCAACACCATTTATTAAACAGGGACTCCCCTCATCGCTTGTGTTTGTCAAAGATCAGATGGTTGTAGATGTGTGGCATTGCCTCTGAGGACTCTGTTCTGTTCCATTGGTCTATATCTCTGTTTTGGTATTATTCATGGTATGTCCTATGTATATATTTTTTTGAGATGGAGTCTCACTCTGTTGCCCAGGCTGGAGGACAATGGCACGGTCTCAGCTCACTGCAACCTCTGCCTCCCAGGTTCAAGCGATTCTCCTGCCTCAGCCTCCCGAGTAGCTGGGATTACAGGCGCCTGCCACCCGCCCAGCTTATTTTTGTATTTTTTAGTAGAGATAGCGTTTCACCATGTTGGCCAGGCTGGTCTCAAACTCCTGACCTTGTGATCCACCCGCCTAGGCCTCCCAAACTGCTGGGATTACAGGTGTGAGCCACCGTGCCCGGCCCGGTATGTCATACTTTTTACTCTTAAGTACTTATATGTGTGTAAGTATAAGAAAATGGCTGCTTACTATTAGCGTATAAATTCAGAGTCGGGAATGATGATGATGCCAAAGAACCACAGACTGTGACATTGGTGGCTGAGATAGCAACATCTTTGCCTTCTGATAGTTCAATGTACAGACATTTCATTTAATGCACAAATTTAAAATGTATAAAATTACCTTCAGTCTATATATATATATACACATATAGGGTGTATATAAAACAGAAATGAATTTCGTATTTAGACCTGAGTCCCATCCCCAAGATATCTCATTATATACATGAGAACATTCCAAAATTAAAAAAAAAAAAAATCCAAACTCTGAAACACTTCATATTCCAAACATTTTGGGTAATGATTCTAAACCGCTACAATTTATTTAGAGAAACAAAGAGCAGATCATGAAGGTCCTTTGTGTTACAAGAGACAACACTGAAGACGTAAAGCAGAGATGATGTTTAAAAAGTGCAGTAAGAAGGCTACTGCTAAAATCACAAAGACTATGACCAACTTTTTCAAAAAAGAATGGAAATCAGAACTGATTCATAAACAATTTAAGGAGTTGAACAAGACTTAGTAGAAAATGATGTTTTAGGGAAGAGAGGGCAAGACACAGTGGGATGAAAGTCAGGTTTTGGACTGTGGTGACTGGATAGATGGAGATACCTGGCGTGGATACAGAGAACACAGAAAGAAAACCAGGAGGGGTATCCTGCCTGGAAGACTGTGGGGGAAGCACTGATTTCAAAAATCAGGTAACTGTGACACTTGTTATCTCTCAAGCTGCCTGCCTGGCCTTCCTTCAAGTGTACTTTACTTCCTTTTGTTCATTCTCTAAAACTTTTTAATAAGCTTTCAGTCCTGCTCTCAGCCAACCAACCAACCAAGCAGATAACTGATAACTGTAATCCTAGCACTTTGGGAGGCTGAGGCAGGAAGATCGCTTGAGGTTAGGCATTTGAGACCAGCCTGGGTAACACAGCACAACCCTGTCTCTACAAAAATAAATAATAATAAATAAGAATCAGGTAAAACACTTTAAGAATGAAATAAACGCAATTTAAATAAACTCAAAAATCTGAGAAAAGTTAGAAATCTGTTAGATGAAAGTACAGAAGAAAAAACGTGTTGCGATAGCAGCATATGTTGCTTTTTTAGATGTTATTTTTAAAACCCAAAATAAACCCAAATTGGGACTTACTGATTTCTCACATAAATTGTCTTACACTTGCTAATTAAGAGATTTCAAATATAAATAAAGCCAAATCCATACCTTTTCTGCTTTTTTGTCAGAAATGTCTTGCTTTTCCAGAACGGCCATGCTCTCCTTCAGATTCTTCACAATGTCTGCTGGAGATTTGTGAGACTTCCCGAACGGGAACGGCATGACGGCAGGGGCAGGGGCCTCCGCTGCACTCCGCCTGTGCTACCTGGAACACAGCACAAGGCTCATGTGAGCAAACGCTGGAATCAAGAGAAGACAGACTTTGTAAATCCTCATCTGGGAAGAAAACTTGTGTTTGGGAAAGTCATTTTACATAACTTTCAAAATAAGTAGGAATAGGGAAATCCACGAATATATGCGAGAAATGATAATACAGATCTCTTAGAATTACAGAACACTGTGTTTTTCAAAACATTTTCTTTTTCTTTTCATTCAAATCAACTGCTCTCCTAACCACCCAAATGAGGACAAACATGCTGACTGCTGCTGCTGAGGTAGGGAGCAGCAGCTCCCACTCACAGGTCAACTGCTACTGCCAGGCCTGATGCTGAGTACTAAAATTCATCATCTCAGCGAACCCTTTCTAATAACCTCCTGCTCCTCTTTACCGGTGAAGTCTAGCAAGTTTGAGAGTCAGGCTCAAGGTACTAAGTGGTCAAACAAGCTTAGGTCTATCTTGATCACCACACTTTACCTCGAATTGACAGGTATCTATTATACAGCTGAGGCAACTGAGGTAAAAAGTTAGGTAAGGTGTTTAGCCAAACACCACTAGCAACAGCCTACTATCTAGGTCTCTCCAGATGCTCTTTTCCTGGTGTTCACGCTGCTCCTCCTAAGCACCTCAATGGGTTGCCCCGAATACGGCACGTAGTTTCTTAGCACATCCATCCTTTTATTCAGGCAGTCACAGGGTCTCAGAGCTAGAGAGAAGTCTGGATGGTGGCAAAAACCTCTCGTTAGATTCTCTAATCTCCTATGTGACAGCTGTCAACATGTACTCTCTTTGCCTGGATTTGACCATCTCCTATGAAAGAACTCACTGGATAAAACTCTGGATGATGAACTTCTGGAAGTTCTGAATTTTTTGTGAGCAGTAGAAAACAACATTTGAACCACATAAACCACAGTATTACATCATCTAAAAGGAGGACATGCAACTATTTCAAAAAGGCACTATGAAGAAACAAAGTTAACAAGACAAACAATGGAAGTGACTTGGGAACATGTTGGAAGTTACCATTTTTCAGTAAAAAAAACTAGGGGACGTTAAACTCACAGGCACTAAACAGTCTTGTATCAGACACCAAAAGATGATACTTTTCAGAAAAACCTTATGGATCACTTAGATCATTGGTTTGCAGACTGTAAGTTTCCACACACTATATTTAACTGCCCAGGTGCTCCCCACAAACACCCAAGTAAGAAGAGGTGGCTCTCAGACACCAACCCTACTTTGTTTTCCTTCTATATAAACACAAAAATACCTCCATTGCATAGTATCATAACACTGCTTTTGAGCTTTACTTAAGATTTCATTTGATGAAAAAACTTGAGTGTTCTTTTCCCTTAAGTTTGAAATAGTGACTTACATATTTGTTTATAAAGAATAAATGTTTAAAACATGCAAATGAATGCAATGTTAAGCCTACAACTAAATCATAAACAAGTATGTTATTTCTCAACATGTTTTGATGTGAACTGTTCTGACCAATCTGTAACCCCAAATATTGCCTACCTCACCTTGTTACCTTGTAAATCGTTTTTTGATCAAATTAAAAGGACATTTTAATTAACCAAAGAAAAACAGTCGAATCCATGTCCTTTGTCTTAGGTTCTTAAATATCCAGGGATTTTTTGTTTTGTTTTGGAGACAGAGTCTCATTGTGTCATCCAGGTTGGAGTGCAGTAGTGTGATCTTGGCTCACTGTAACCTCCACCTCCCAGGTTCAAGCGATTCTCATGCCTCAGTGTTAGCCTCCCAAGTAGCTGGGACTATAGGTGTGCGCCACCACACCCAGCTAATTTTTGTATTTTTAGTAGAGATAGGTTTTCACCATGTTAGCTAGGCTGGTCTCAATTCTTGGCCTCAAGGGATCCACCCACCTCAGCCTCTCAAAGTGCTGGGATTACAGGTGTGAGCCACCATGCTCAGCCATAAAATCCAAGGGTTTAAGTCCATTTCTAAATAACTTTTCTATGCCTAGATGCTTGAACTGACATTAGGGGAGGAGTCACTCTCAACTAGCTGTCATATGACCGCTCTACAAGCTAGACGGGACACAAAGCCTGGATCATTCTTTTCCATTACTTTTTCCTTTGGGCAGGGGGGCGTGCAGGTTGCTTCTCCAAAAACAGTGGATGACACTCACAGTATGTCCTCTGAAAATACCATCTTTCCTATCTGTAACTCTGCAAATAATAGCCGTGATGTGGAGGGTGGGAATGTTTAGCGGTATTTTGCAGGAAGTGTTATGGTGCTATGCAACAGAGATATTTTCAGCTCTGGCTCAATGGTGAAAGATGTGACTTTCCAGGGTAACAGAGGTTTTAAAAGTCCTATCACATACCAAACGCTGGTTATAGCAGAAAGAGTACAGCCACCAAAGAGAACACATATATAAAATGCTTCTGTGTGGGCAAGGGGAGGCATGACATAATCATTTCTGTTAATATACCAGGCAGCTAAGATTTTACAGAACATATGAACCAGTAAGAACGTATTCGGAAGCAATACAGGCCAGGTGATGTGGCTCACATTTGTAATCTCAGCATTTTGGGAGTCTGCGATTGGGGGATTGCTTGAGGTCAGGAGTTTGAGACCAGCCTCAGCAACACAGTGAGACCCTGTCTCTACAAAAAATTTAAAAATTAACTGGACATGGTGGTGCATGCCTATGGTCCCAGCTAGCTACTCGGGACGCTGGCTGGGGAATCACTTGAGCCCAAGAGGTGGTGACTGTGCCACTGCACTCCAGCCTGAGTAACAGAGTGAGTCCTTGCCTTAAAAAATTTAAATAAGGAAAAGAAACACAGTAACAACTACCCAAAACAAGAAGTGACATTCCTCAGCGGAATCCAATCACACTAATTAAGTTAATAAATCATTTTTCATGATATAGTTTTAAAAACACATTTAAAGGCTGGGCGAGGTGGCTCATGTCTGTAATCCCAGCATTTTGGGAGGCCAAGGTGGAAGGATCCCAGTACTCTGGGAGGCCAAGGTGGGAGGATCACAAGGTCAGGAGTTCGAGACCAGCCTGACGAACATGGCGAAACCCCGTTTCTACTAAAAACACAAAAATTAGCCAGGCATGGTGTGTGCCTGTAATCCCAGCTACTCAGGAGGCTGAGACAGGAGAATCGCTTGAACCCAGGAGGCGGAGGTTACAGTGAGCTGAAATCCCATCACTGCACTATAGCCTGGGTGACAGAGTGAGAGTCTGTCTCAAAAAAAAAAAAAAAAAAAAAAAAAAAAAAAAAAAAAAAAAAAAAAAGATTATTTTTAAATATTTGTGTTAAAAATTATCAAAAAAAATTTTTTTACAACTGGGAAACAAAGATTAAAAAAAAT